>SZWC01001406.1:134121-148774 GCA_023375785.1 Penium margaritaceum | reverse complement strand
GTGAGCACTGCGGTCTACATCAAGAACCGCAGTCCAACTAAGGCGCTGGAGCAGATGACGCCGTACGAGGCGTGGTTCGGCAAGAAACCGAGCGTGGGTCATCTCCGAGCATTTGGCAGCCTGGCGCACATGCACGTGCCCAAGGAGAAGCGGCAGAAATGGGATGCAAAGAGTGCGCAGATGCTGATGATTGGCTACGACGTGGCAAGCAAGGCCTATCGCCTCTACAAGAGGGATACAGGCCACGTCATCATCTCCAGGGATGTCGTCTTCAACGAGAGCAACGTCATCGGCACCAACATTGTCTGTGAAGAGGCAGCAGAACCAGTAGCTGACGAGACAGTGGGAGCAGAAATCCTTCCTGACCCAGTCTCTCCCGATCATTCCTCTACTGTGACAGTGGGAGAATCACTCTACTCTCCCATGTCTGATGCAGCAGATACAGCAGCCACACCGGCAGAAGTAGAGGAGGGAGATGTAGCACCACCAGCAGCAGCAGTTGTGCCAGCAGCACCGCGCCAGCCGCCCGCTAACGCTCCAGCACCAGGTCGCAGGTACCCTCTTAGGGTGCGTTACAAGCCTGGTGAGCGCGGCCATTTCTGGATGCTGTAGAAACCAGAACAAATGAACGTCGCAGTTGCAGCAGATTCAGATGAGCCAACGTCATACAAGGAGGCCATGGCTGCACCGGATGCAGCAGATTGGGCGCAAGCCGTGCAGCAGGAGATACAGTCGCAGCTGGACAACGGCACGTGGGAGCTGACTGAGCGTCCACCTGGACGTAAGGTGATCAAGTGCAAGTGGGTTTTCAAGAAGAAGCGGGGAGCAGATGGTAACCTGGAAAAGTACAAGGCGAGGCTGGTCGCCCAGGGCTACTCGCAGCAAGAGGGTATCGAATACACAGAAACTTTTGCCCCTGTTGCAAAGTTTGCCTCTGTGCGCACGCCCCTCTCTTATGCAGCAGCTGAGGACTTCGAGGTTCACCACATGGATGTCAAGACGGCATTCTTGAATGGTGACTTGGAGGAGGAGATCGACATGGAGCAGCCGGAGGGGTTCGTCATGGATGGCCAAGAGCACCTGGTTTGCAAGCTGCAGAAGTCGCTGTATGGCCTCAAGCAAGCGTCGCGTGCTTGGAACCAGAAGTTGGATGCGGCGTTGCAGTGCATGGGGTTTGAGCGCAGCGAGTGTGACTATAGTGTGTATCGCTGGCAGCATGAGCATGAGATCCTCATCATCATTGTCTATGTGGATGACATGCTCCTCCTTTCCAATAGCATGTCTGCACTGCAGAAGTTCATGGAGGCCATGCAGGAGCGCTTCCAGATGTCTGATCTCGGGGAGGCATCATACTTCCTCGGCATCCACATCATGCGTGACCGCAAATCACGCTCTCTCTCGCTACAACAGAGTCGCTACATCAAGGACGTCCTGCACCGTTTCGGCATGGCAGAGGCCAAACCCATCGGCACGCCGCTGGAGACGCGGCAGTACCTCATGAGCTTCAGTGGAGAAGCAGATGCAGCTGAGCGGCAGAAGTACCAGAGCGCCGTCGGCAGTCTTATGTACCTGATGGTGGCAACCAGGCCGGACCTCGCACAGGCTGTGAGCGCTGTGAACCAGCACATGGCTAATCCCGGACCGCAGCACCAGAAGGCAGTGAAGCGGATCTTCGGCTACCTTGCTGGAACCATCAACGTCGGCATCACCTACAGCGGCAACGACAACAGCATCATCGCCTACACAGATGCAGATTGGGCTTCAAATCCTGAGACCCGCAAGTCCATCTCTGGACATGTATTTCTCATGAATGGAGGTGCCATCAGCTGGTGCAGCAAGCGACAGGTGGTCGTGGCCACCTCGAGCACAGAAGCTGAGTACATCTCTCTCAGCTTTGGAGCCAAGGAAGCAGTTTGGCTCCAGCGTCTCATGGCGGAGATGAGTGGGAGTATAGCAGTTCCAGTTCCTGTGCGCGTCGACAACCAGAGCGCAATCGCACTCGCCAAGAATCCTGAGCACCATGCACGCACCATGCACATTGACATCGCATATCACTTCATCAGGCACATGGTGCAGGAGGGTGCTATCAAGCTGGAGTTTACTCCAACCAACAGGCAAGTCGCTGATTTCTGCACCAAGCCAGTGACCCGTGAGAAGCAGCAGTTCTGCATGAAGGCATGTGGACTTAGCCTACTCTGACTGCGGCAAAGTGGGAGATTGTTGGGAAAGGAGCCGTCCGGCTCAGTTTCAGGTCCACAAGAGCAAGTTCCAAGAAAATTCCAGATGCCTGATCCGATCGTCAATCCGTCTTCACCATTGGAAAGATCAAGTGGCAAATCATCTACGGTCCAAGTTTCAGGCCGATCCAACGGTCGGATTGGGAGATATGAATTTCGAAGTTTCAGGGGTCATGGACCGCCGATGTCTGGGTGGCCATGGGCGATGGCTCCATGCCTTAGCCTGAGAAAAGAAAAAGGCAAAAGGTCCAGGGTCAAGACCTGATGGGAGAAATATCCAAAAAGGTCATTAGTCTTAGGATTGCCTTGTCAGAGTGTGCTGACTAGGATAAAGGTACCTCTCCTTACTTTTTAGGTGAGGTGAGAGCCTTGTGTGCTAGCCATGGACACATGGCGATTCTCCATGGGATTGTGGGTTATGTGACCACTAGGAGTGTGCCATGAGAGCATTCTCTAGCTCTCTAGGTCGTGTGTGACTGGTCAGCCTGATTGTTAGGCTGATTTCCTCCCTTGTGTGAGATTGTGGACTCTAGTGTGTGAACCTTAGCCTCCATGGCTAAGTGGTGTGGCTTGTGAGAGGGCTAACTTGCCCAAGCTCTAGCTCTATATGTACTCCATCATTTTGAGTGATTCAACAACCATTCTTCAGCACAAGTGATGCCCTTTCAGTCCCACATGCTCGCTGCTCCAAGGCTCCCTCTCTCCTCCAGATCCAACAAGCCCGATCCACTCCGTCGCTCACAACGGAACGTAGCCAGGGTGAATTACAGACAGTTTTACCATACAGCTGGTCCCACAGAGCCTGTGACTGTCCACCCAGAGCCTCTCATCGTCGAAGAGGCAAGGGGGCGCCCTGATGCAACAGAGTGGGAAAAGGCTATGATCGATGACCTGAACGCTCTCCTTGAGCATGAAGTTTATCAACTGGTGCCTCTTCCCCCCGGACGCAAAGCCATTGACCTAAAGTGGGTCTTCAAAGTCAAAAGGAATGTCCAGGGCCTGTTTGAGAAATACAAGGCTCGACTGGTAGCCAAGGGCTTCCACCAAATACCAGGACAAGACTTTACGGACACTTACGCCCCTGTGGGCAAGTACACGTCAGGTCATGCGCTACTGGGGGTTGCGGCACACGAGGACTGGGAAATACATCAAATGGATGTCAAGAATGCTTTTCTGAACGGACCACTAAAAGAGGAGATTTATGTGGAACAACCACCAGGGTTCACGGACGGAACAGACAGAGTTTGGCTTCTGCTGAAAGCACTGTACGGACTGAAACAGGCACCACGGTGTTGGAACAAAGAAATCAGCCGAACACTAGAACTTGGAGGATTTCTACAAAGTTTGTCTGATCCCTCCCTGTTCATTCGCATTGTTTGCGGCACTCCAGTTGCCCTTCTCGTCTATGTAGATCACCTCCTGATTCTTTCGCCCTCTCTCACTCTTGTTCAAGACACAAAAGCCCTGCTTACTGCACACTACCGCATGACTGACCTGGGAGAGGCACACAATTTCCTGGGCATGACTATCACGCGCAACAGAGCTGCACGCACCTTGACATTACACCAGGGACGGTTCATAGCACACTTAACAGACCGATTCTCCCACCTTGTTCAACATCTCCCCACACAGCATTCACCGATGAGCCCAGACGTCTATGGACACCTTCTTGACCCTTGCACCACAGACTACGGACCGGACACAGATCCTACACTGTACAGGCAGATCACTGGCAGTCTCACCTACCTTTCCTCCACCACCCGACCGGATATTGCCTGTGCAGTGAACACTCTCGCCCAGTTCAGCCAGCAACCCCGCAGTGCACATCAAAAGGCTTTGCTGAAACTTCTGCGTTATGTGTTTGACACTGCATCCATGGGCCTCGTCTTCTCCCCTGGTACTGGTCCCTTGCTCGATGGATACTGTGACAGTGACTATGCACGAGACCAAAATGCACGCAGTCGGGGGGGTATGTCTTCCGTTTGTGGGGCACCACTGTGTCATGGCGCAGTGCAAAGCAGTCATGTGTTGCACGTAGTGTGGCTGAAGCAGAGTACATGGCATTGGGAGAAGCCGCATGTGAAGCAACCTGGCTGCAACGGCTGTTGGGGGAGCTGGGCATGGTTGTGGGGGCCGTACCACTGTACAGTGATAGCTCTACTGCACGTCGCATCACGGCAAATGACGGTGTACTACACCCACGCACTAAGCACATAGGCGTTGAACATCACTTTGTCCGAGAAGCAGTGGAAGCAGACATTGTCCAAGTGTGCGCAGTGCCTGGAAGTGAGCAACTCGCTGACTTTCTCACTAAGGCACTTCCATCATCCTCCCTTATGTCTCAACTCCATCTGCTTGGTTGCATGCCTGCGACTCCCTCGGCCAAGGGGGCGTGATAACCCTCTGTATATATATTCGTGCGTATGTGCCCTCAGGTGTGTAGTGCATGAGGAATCGGCGGTCGGTGGTGATCCACCCTGATAGCGAAGACTCGTGCTCGCCAAGCCTGTCACGTGGCGGCGTTGCTCCCTTGTCTCACGCGCTCCGCCGGCCGTCGACCCTTGCCTGCCCCCGCTAGCAAACTTATTTGTGTCCTTGTGATTCATGTGGCATACTGCGCTCGCTGTGATGCGCGACCTAGATTAGACCTCAACTTGCATGTTTGTAGGTCTAGTTTAGGCTTCCTAATTTCTGACCTAGTATGTGACTTCGTAGGTGCGAACTCACCTTTTTTGGGCACACAGGGCGATTTCGCCCTCGCACCCCGTCGAGCGGCGGCGAGCTTCGCTCGCCGCCGATGGGTGAGACTCGATCATCGAGTCTCACCCGTATAAGGGGTAGACTTGTTACTAGAGCACTTGTACCTTTTTTCCTAACTTCGCATTAGGGTTTTGGACCTCACATGCTCCACGCTTAACGAAAGGAAGCGCCGTTGGTCTCAATCTCTTCGTAGTCAAGTTCTCAGCCATCCTTGTTGTGCCATACTTTTTCCTTAGTTGCGCCCTTCTTGTGCTCTAGTTGTGCCCTAGTTTCGCGTTTGGGCACTAGCTACGCCCTAGTTGCACCCTCGTTGCACCCTAGTTGTGCCCTAGTTGTGTCCTAAATGCGTCCTACTTGCAGCCTACTTGTGCCCTTATTGTACCCTAGTTGTGCCGTAGTTGCGCCCATACTTGCAACCGACTTGCCCACAACTAGTGCCCTAGTTGCGCCCTTGTTGCACCCTAGTTGTGCCCTATGTGCGCCCTATTTGCGTCCTAGTTGTGCCCTAGTTGCACCCAAGTTGCACCCTACTTTTTCCCTACGTGCTTCCTATTTGCACCCTAGTTGCGCCCTTGTTGCACCCTTGTTGTGCCCTACTTGCGTCCTATTTGTACCCTACTTGCACCCTAGTTGCACCCTTGTTGTGTGCTAGTTGCACCCTACTTGTGCCATAGTCGTGCCCTAGTTGCGCCACAGTTGCGCACTAGCTACGCCATTGCTGCGCCCTAGTTACACCATAGTTGCGTCCTGGTTTTATCCTATTTGTGTCCTACTTGTGCCCGAGTTGCGCCCTACTTGCGCCCTAGTTGTACCCGACTTGTGCCCTAGTTCTGCCCTCGTTACGCCTCACTTGGGAACTATTTACACCCTAGTTTTGCCCTATTTGCGCCCTAGTTGTGCCCTATTTGCACCCTACTTACATCCTAGTTGTGCCCTTAGTCACCCCTACTTGTGTCCTACTTGCACCCTAGTTGCACCCTAGTTGTGCACTAATTGCGCCCTACTTAAGACCCTACTTGAGCCCTAGTTGCACCCTAGTTGTGTCCTATTTGCACCTTACTTGCGCCCTTGTTTACGCCCTACTTGCACCCTAGTTGCATCCTTCTTGTGCCCTACTTGTGCCCTACTTGTACCCTAGTTGTACCCTAATTACACACTAGTTGTGCCCTACTTGTACCCTACTTGTGCGCTACTTGCGCCCTAGTTGCGTCTTAGTTGCAACCTACTTCTGCCCTACTTGCACCCTAGTTGTGCCCTACTTGCACACAAGTTGCACCCTACTTGCACCCTAGTTACGCCTTTCTTGTGTCCTACTTGTGCCGTTGGTGCGTCCTAATTGTGCCCTAGTTGCACCCTACTTGCGCGCCACTTGAACCCTAGTGGTGCGCTAGTTGCGCCCTAGTTGGGCCCTAATAACGCCTCTGTTGGACACTAGCTACATCCTAGTTACACCCAAGTTGCGCCTTAATTGCGTCCTAGTTACGCCTCAGTTGGACACTAGCTACATCCTAGTTCCACCCTAGTTGCGTTGTACTTGTCCCCTACTTGCGCCATACTTGCGTCCTAGTTGTACCCTTGTTGCGCCCTAGTTGCGCCTTAATAGGGCACTAACTATGTCCTAGTTGCGCCCTAGTTGCACCTTATTTACGCCCTAGTTGTACCCTAGTTGTGTCCTACTTGTCCCCTACTTGTACCCTAGATGCTCCCTAGTTGCGCCCTACTTGCACCCTTCTTGTGCCCTATGTGCGTCCTACTTGCACCCAAGTTGCACCGTAGTTGTGCCTTAGATGCGCCCTGCTTGCGCCCTACTTACATCCTAGTTGCGCCCTACTTACACCCAAGTTATGCCCTAGTTGCACACCTCTTGCACTCTAGTTGTGTGCCAGTTGCTCCGTTGTTGCGTCTTAGCTATGCCCTACTTGTGCCCTAGTTGCACACTACTTTCACCCTAGGTGCATCCTAGTTGCTCCTCAGTTGGGCACTAGCTATGCCCTAGTCGCGCACTAGTTGCGCCGTACTTGCGCCGTACTTGTGTCCTAGTTGCGGCCTACTTGTGCCCTAGTTGATTCCAACTCATGCCCTGGCTGCGCCCTAGTTGCGCCTCAGTTGCACACTAGCTACGCCCTTATTACGCCCTAGTTGCGCCCTACTTGCAACCTACTCACTCCCTAATTGCGCCGTTGTTGCTCCCTAGTTGTGCCCTTTCTGTGCATTACTTGTGCCCTAGTTAGGCCCTACTTGCGCCCTACTTGCACCTTATGTGCGCCCTAGTTGCGCCCTAATTGGGCCCTACTTGTGCCCTAGTTGCATCCTACTACCACCCTACTTGTGCCCTCATTTCTCCCCCTTGTGCCCTACTTGCACCCCTCTTGCACCCTACTTGCACCCTATGTGCATCCAACTTGCACCCTAGTTGCGCCCTACTTGTGCCCTTATTGCGCCATAGTTGCGTCCTACTTACATCCTACTTGCACCATACTTGCATCCTGATTGCGCCCTAGTTGTACCCTACTTGCGCTCTAGTTGCATCCTAGTTACGCCCTAGTTACACCCTAGTTGCGCCATAGTTGTTCCTCAGTTGGGCACTAGGTATGCCCTAGATGCGCCCTAACTTGTATCCTACTTGCGTCCTACTTGCGCCCTACTTGCACCCTAGTTGTGCCCTAGTTGTGCCCTAATTGCATCCTCGTTCAAACTTATTTATGCCTCAGTTGGACACAAGCTACGCCCTAGTTTCACTCTAGTTATGCCATACATACGTCCTACTTGCATGCTAATTGCGCCCTAGTTATGTCTCAGTTACGCCCTACTTGCGCCCTGCTTGCACCCTAGTTGCGCCCTAGTTCAACCTTAGTTGTACCCTACTTGCGCCGTACTTCCACCCTTCTTGTGCCCTAGTTGCACCCTAGTTGGGCCCTAGTTGCACTCTACTTGCGCCCTATTTGACCCCTAATTCCACCCAAATTGAGCAGTATCAGCGTCCTAGTTGCGACCTACTTGCACCCTAGTTGCACCCTATTTATGTCCTAGTTGCACTCTACTTGCGTCCTACTTGCATCCTACTTGTGCCTCAGCTGGACACTAGCTACGACCTAGTATGCGCCCTAGTAGCGCCCTAGTTGTACCCTTATTGTTCCCTACTTGCGCCCTAGTTGCATCCTACTTGCACCCTAGTTGCGCCCTAGTTGCGACTCAGTTGGGCACAAGCTACGTCCTAGTTACGCCCTAGTTGTGCCCTAGTTGTGCCATAGTTGCGCCCTACTTGCACTCTACTTGCGTCCTAGTTGTGCCCTAGTTGTGTCCTATTTACGCCATCGTTGCACCTTACTTGCACCCTAGTTGTGCCCTAGTTGCACCCTGGTTGTTTCCTACATGCGCCCTAGTTGCGCCCTCATTGCATCCTAGTTGCGTACTGGTTCTGCCCAACTTGTACCCTAGTTGTACCCTAGTTGCGCACTACTTGTACCCTCCTTGTGCCCTTGTTGTGCCAAGATTGCGCCCTATTTGTGCCCTACTTGTGTCCTAATTGCACCCTACTTGTGTCCTACTTGTGCCCTGCTTGCACCGTACTTGCACCCTAGTTGCGCCCTAGTTGCGCCTTAGTTGCACCCTACTTGCGCCCTAGTTACACCCTACTTACGTACTAGTAATGCCCTACTTCCGCCCTAATTGCACCCTTGTTGCACCCGAGTTGCGTCCTAGTCACGCCCTCGTTTCACCTAAGTTGGGCATTATCTATACCCTAGTTGCACCCTAGTTGCATCCTAGTTGAGCCCTCCTTGCATCCTTCTTGCGTCCTAATTGTACCCTAGTTGCGTCCTCGTTGCCCACTACTTTTACCCTAGTTGTGCCCTTGTTCTGCCCTGATTGTACCTCTGTTGGACACTTGCTACCCTTAGTTTCGCCCTAGTTACGCCCTACTTGTGCCCTAGTTGTGCCCTAATTACGCCCTAGTTGCACCCTAGTTGCGTCCTAGTTGCGTCCTGCTTGCACCCTTCTCCCGTCCTAGTTGCCCCCTTGTTGTGCCTCACTTGCGCCGTTCTTGCACCCTACTTACGCCCTAGTTGTGCCCTAGTTGTGCCCTACTTGTGCCCAACTTGCGCCCTACTTGTGCCCTAGCTACACCCCAGTTGTGCCCTGCTCAAGGCATCCTTGGACCCTACTTGTGCCCTACGTGCGCCCTAGTTGCACCCTAGTTGCGCCTTACATGTGCCCTACTGACATCCTAGGTTCGCCCTAGTTGCGCCTCATTTGGACACTAGCTATGCCCTAATTGTACCGTAGTTGCGTCCTAGTTGAGCCCTAGTTACGCCCTACTTGTGTCCTTCTATTGCCCTAGTTGCGTACTGGTTGCGCCTTACTTGCGCCCTACTTACACCCTACTTGCGTCCTAGTTGCGCCCTAGTTGCGCCCTAGTTGCGCTCTACTTGCACCCTCCTTGGATCCTAGTTGAGCCCTTGTTGCACCCTAGTTGCACCCTAGTTACGCCCAACTTGCGCCCTAGTTGCGCCCTAGGTTTGCGCTAGATGCACGCTAGTTGCACCCTTCTTGCACCCTAGTTGCATCCCAGTTGCATCCTACTTTATCCCTTCTTGTGCCCTACTTGTGCCCTACTTGCCCCCTACGTGCGTCCTATTTGTGCCCTTGTTGTACCCTAGTTGTTCCCTAGTTGTATCCTACTTGTGCCCTACTTGCGCCCTACTTGCGCCCTAGTTGCATCCTAGTTGCGCCCTACTTGCGCCCTACATGCACCCTAGTTGCCCCCTAGCTGCGCCCTTGTTTCATCCTAGTTGTACCCTACTTAAGCGCTAGTTACGCCCTACTTGCATCCTAGTTGCACTCTACTAGTCTCCTACTTGCATCCTACGTGTGCCCTACTTGCGTCCTCCTTTCGTCCTACGTGCGCCCTAGTTGCGGTCTAGTTACGCCTCAGTTGGGTACTAGCTATGCCCTTGTTGCGCCCTTATTGCGCCCTAGATGTGCCCCAGTTATGCCCTAGTTGCCCCTTAGTTGCGTCGTACTTGCGCCTCTGTTGGGAACTAGCTACACCCTTGTTGCGCCCTAGTTTTGCCCTAGCTGTGCCCTAGTTACCCCTCAGTTGGACACTAGCTATGCCCTAGATGCGCCCTAGCTGCGCCCTAGTTACGGGCTAGTTACGCCCTAGTTGCGCCCCAGATGTACCCTACGTGCGCCCTACTTGCACCCTAGTTACACCCTAATTGTGCCCTAGTTGCACCATAGTTGCGGCCTCCTTTTGCCCTACTTGCGCCCTACTTTCACCCTAGTTACACCCTAGTTGCACCATTGTTGTGCCCTGCTTGTGCTTTATTTGTGCCCTAATTACGCCCTAGTTGCACCATAGTTGTGCCCTAGCTGCGACCTTCTTGCGCCATAGTTGCGCCCTAGTTATGTCTCAATTGGGCACTAGCTACACCCTTGTTGCACCCTACTTGCACCCTAGTTGCACCCTACTTTTGTCCTACTTGTGCCCTACTTACGCCCTAGGTGTGCCCTACTTGCGCCCTACTTGTGCCCGACTTTTGCTCTGGTTGCGCCTTAGTTGTGCCTCCATTGGGAACAAGCTATGCCATAGTTATGCCCTATTTACGCCCTAGCTGTGCCCTAGTTACGTCCTACTAGCATCCTAGTTGCGCCCTCGATGCGCCCTACTTGTGCCTTAGTTGCGCCCTACTTGCACCCTACTTGCGCCCTACTTGGGCCCAAGTTGCGCCCTAGTTGCGCACTAGTAACGCCCTACTTAAGACCCTACCTGCGCCCTAATTGTATCCTTGTTGTGGCCCAGTTGTCCCCTACTTGCGCCTCACTTGCGCCCTTCTTGCACCCCAGTTGCGTCCTACTTTTGCCCTACTTGCACCCTACTTGTACCCTAGGTACGCCCATATTGCATCCTGGTTGCATCCTACTTGCAACCTTCTTGCGTCCTACGTGCGCACTAGTTGTGTCTTAGTTGGACCCTACATGCGCCCTACTTGCATCGTAATTGCGCCCTCGTTGCGCCCTACTTGCACCCTAGTTGCGCCCTACTTGTGCCCTAGTTGCGTCCTACTTGCGTTTTACTTGTGCGCTAGGTATGTCCTAGTTGTGCCCTAGTTGCACCCTACTTGCGTCCTACTTCCAGCCCACTAACACCCTAGTGGCGCCCTAGTTGCGCCCTAATTGCGCTACACTTGGGCACTAGCTACGTCCTAGTTACGCCTTAGTTGCGCCCTAGTTGTGCCATTGTTGTGCCTCAGTTTGGCACAAGCTTCGCCCTAGTTCCACCCTAGTTACACCCTAGTTGTACCCTACTTGCGCCCTTCTTGCGCCATATTTGCGCCCTAGTTCCGTCCTAGTTGTGTCCTAGTTGTGCCGTTGTTGCGCCTCAATGGGGCACTAGCTACGCCCTAGTTGCCCTCTAGTTGTATCCTAGTTGCGCCCTAGTTGTGTCCTAGTTTCACCCTGGTTGCGCCCTAGTTAAGCCCTAGTTGCACCCTAGTTGCATCCTAGTTGTGTCCTTCATGTGCCCTACTTGTACCCTAGATGTGCCCTAGTTGCGCCCTAGTTGTACCCTACTTGCACCCTACGTGTGTCCTACTTGCACCCTGGTTGCACCCTAGTTGCGCTCTAGTTGCACCCTTCTTGCGCCCTACTTGGAACGTAGTTGTGCACTAGTTGCGCCCTAGTTGCGCCCTTACAACGCTCTACTTGCGCCATAGTTGCTCCCTAGTTGCGCCCTAGTTGCACCCTACTTGCGCCTTACTTCTGCCCTAGTTGCGCCCTAGTTGCACTTTAGCTGCGTCCTAGTTGCGCCTTCCGTCCTAGTTGTGCTCTACTTGCATCCTACTTGTGTCCTAGTTGCGCCTCAGTTGGGCACTAGCTACGTCCTAATTGCGCCCTAGTTGCGCCCTAGTTGGACCCTACTTGCATCGTACTTGCGTCCTAGTAATGTCCTACTTGCGCCCTGGTTTCTCCCAACTTGCACCCTAGGTGCGCCCTATTTGTGCCTCAATTGGCAACTACCTACATCCTAGTTGCGCCCTAGTTGCGCCCTAATTGCACCCTACTTGCGCCCTACTTGCGCCCTACTTACGCCCTAGTTGCACCCTAGTTATGCCCTAGTTGCACCTCAGTGGTACCCTACTTGCGTCCTAGTTGTGCCCTAGTTGCACCCTATTAGCGACATACTTGCGTCCTAGTTGCGTCCTAGTTGCGTCCTAGTTGCGTCCTAGTTGTGCACTAGTTACGTCCTATTTGTGCCCTACTTGCGAACTAGTTGAGCCCTAGTTGTACCCTACTTCCACCCTACTTGCGCACTACTTGCGCCCTACTTGCTCCCGAGTTGCACCAAAGTTGCGCCCTACGTGCGTCCTACTTACGCCCTAATTGCACCCTAATTATGCCCTAGTTGTGCCCTAGCTGTACCCTACTTGGGCCCTAATTGCAATCTTGTTGCGCCCTAGTTGCTCCTTAGTTGCGCCCTACTTGCACCCTAGTTGCACCCTACCTACGCCCTACTTGTGCCCTACTTGTGCTTACTTGCACCCTACTTATAGCCTCGTTGCACCTTAGTTGCATCCTAGTTGTGCCCTAGTTGCGTCCTACTTGCACCCTTCTTGCGCCCTAGTTGCCCCCTAGTTATGCCTGACTTGCACCCTTCTTGTACCCTACTTACAACCTAGTTGTCCACTACTTGCGCACTTTTGTGTTCTATTTGCACCCTACTTGCACACTACTTGCGCCCTAGTTGCGACCTAGTTTCTCCTTAGTTGTTCCCTACTTGCACCCTACATGCACCCTTCTTGCGTCCTAGTTGTGCCCTAATTGTGCCCTCGTTGCACCCTATTTGCATCCTTCTAGCACCCAAGTTGCGTACTGATTGCGCCCTACTTACACCATACTTGCGTCCTACTTGTGTCCTAGTTGCGTCCTAGTTGCACTCTGGTTTTTCCCTACTTCCACCCTACTTGGGTCCTAGTTGTGCCCTAGTTGCACCCTACTTGCGTCCTTGTTGTGCCCTAGTTGCGTCCTAGATGCGCCCTAGTTGCACCCTTCTTGCACCCTACTTGCAACCTAGTTCCACACTATTTGCGTCCCAATTACGCCCCTGTTACGGCCCATGTTACACCCTGCTTGTGCCCTAGTTACACCTTACTTCCGCCCTTCTTACGCCCTACTTACACCCTAGTTGCACCCTAGATGCGCCCTATCTGTGCCCTACATGCGTCCTATTTGTGCCCTAGTTGTGCCCTACGTGTACCCTTGTTACGCCCTAGTTGCGCCCTAGTTGTGCCTTAGTTGGGCACTAGCTACGCCCTAGTTGCATCCTAGTTGTGACCTAGTTGCACCCTTCTTGCGCCCTACTTGTGCTCTATTGGCGTCCTACTTGCACATAGTTGCCCCCTATTTGTGTCCTAGTTGCGCCCTAGTTGTGCCTCACTTAGGCACTAGCTATGCCATTTCTCCGCCCTAGTTTCACCCTAGTTATCCCCTACTTACACCCTACTTGTGCCCTACTTCCACCATAGTTCCACCCTAGTTACACACTACTTGCTCCCTAGTTGCGCCCTAGTTGCACCCTAGTTGCGCCTCAGCTGGGCACAAATTATGCCCTAGTTGCGTCCTAGTTGCACCCTAGTTGCGCCCTTGTTGTGCCCCTAGTTGCACCCCTTTTGTACCCTTCTTACGCCCTTCTTGCACCCTCCTTGCGCCCTAGTTGCACCCTAGTTGCACCCTCGTTGTGCCCAACTTGCGCCCTACTTGCGTCCTACTTGTATCCCAGTTGTGCCCTAGTTGCTCCCTAGTTATGCCCTAGTTGTGTCCTACTTACGCCTTACTTCTAGCCTAGTGGCGCTCGAGTTATTCCCTAGTTGTACCCTACTTGCACCCTATTTGCACCCTAGTTGCACCCTAGTTGCGTCCTATTTGTATCGTACTTGCGTCCTAGTTGTGCCGAATTTGCGTCCTACGTGTTGTTCTTCTATGCCCCATGGCCACTGCTATGGGTTGACGGACAGGTTGGGCATGCACTGCTCCCTTGGAGTAAGTCCCCCAAACCTTGTTTGTGGTGCAAGTCCAAGCGAGACACCAGAAGTGTAGCGCAACGGATAGCATGTTGGACTTAGGGACAACAGGTCCTGCGATCGAGCCTTGATGTGCGCAGGAGGTTTTTTGACCTTCTAGCACAGGGGAAGTTTCTTATACATTTCTCCATGCATGAGGAGAGTGCGCCACTTGGCGGTCAGTGGATGCGCCAATTGGCGGACTGGTGAGGTGGTTTGGAGTGACCACCCCAAAAGTGTCACTGCCCACACACCTTAGAAGCCAGGCCTAGGACTATATGTACCAGGCTCATTCCTCATTCTAATTACACAATCTGGCCTTAGATGCTCCTCACAGAGTTGTCCAACTAAGGAACAGTATAAAGAAGACACTGGTTGGTCTAAGCCCCAGGAGTTAGTCTTTGACTAGCACCTCGCGCGAAAGTGACCAAGTGTTAAGTGGACACAGTTGCTAGCAAGTGATTGCCTAGGAACTGCTCAGTGTGGAACCGTGATCCTGAGGGTGATATCTTCTCCTAGCTGAAATGCTAGGAGCGGACGGCAGGTGCTATTGTGTCGGCCCTGTTTTCTAGTCCGTTTGCCTCAGGCCGGTTGACA
>SZWC01001406.1:103995-131082 GCA_023375785.1 Penium margaritaceum | reverse complement strand
GAGGCAGACCGGCGGGAGATGCAAAACATTCCATACCAGTCCGCCGTCGGAAGCCTCATGTATGCAATGGTGGGAACACGACCTGACATTGCTTTTGCAGTGGGTCAGGTGAGCAGGTTTGTGGCCAACCCTGGGCCAGAACATTGGCAAGTCGTGAAGCGGATTTTTCGCTACCTCAAAAAGACTCGGCACGTCGGACTTCGGTTTGGAGGTCTAGAAGGATCAGACTTGCTGCGGCTGACATGCTACACCGACGCGGACTGGGGAGGACGGATTGATGACAGGAAGTCCACCTCAGGGTTTGTTTGTCTTCTCAACGGTGGTGCGGTCTCATGGGCAAGCAGGAAGCAGGACTGCGTCTCGCTTTCTACTGCTGAGGCGGAGTACATTGCACTCTCCGAAGTTTGCAAGGAAACACAGTGGCTTCGCAGTTTGCTTGATGAGATCAAGGCACCACAAGAGGAGGCAACGGTCATCCGCATCGACAACCAAAGTGCCATGGCTATGGCAGAGGACGACATGATCTCCCGGCGTACAAAGCACATCGATATTCGGTACCACTACTCACGTGACCTTATCGCCAAGGGTGTCGTGGAACTGGAGCACGTCGCAACCAAGAAAATGCTTGCGGACTTCTTGACAAAGCCGCTAGACAGCGACTTGCATGTTGCAGGTGCTCGAGGAGTCGGCATGGTGGATGCAAGAGATGAGAACTAAAGACCAAGAAAACTGACATGCACAAACACAACCTAGAGCTACAGGTTCATGCCGAAGAAAACTACCACAGCAGGTGGCCTACGGTGCAAGGGAGAGATTGTTGTTCTTCTATGCCCCATGGCCACTGCTATGGGTTGACGGACAGGTTGGGCATGCACTGCTCCCTTGGAGTAAGTCCCCCAAACCTTGTTCGTGGTGCAAGTCCAAGCGAGACACCAGAAGTGTAGCGCAACGGATAGCATGTTGGACTTAGGGACAACAGGTCCTGCGATCGAGCCTTGATGTGCGTAGGAGGTTTTTTGACCTTCTAGCACAGGGGAAGTTTCTTATACATTTCTCCATGCATGAGGAGAGTGCGCTACTTGGCGGTCAGTGGATGCGCCAATTGGCGGACTGGTGAGGTGGTTTGGAGTGACCACCCCAAAAGTGTCACTGCCCACACACCTTAGAAGCAATGCCTAGGACTATATGTACCAGGCTCATTCCTCATTCTAATTACACAATCTGGCCTTAGATGCTCCTCACAGAGTTGTCCAACTAAGGAACAGTATAAAGAAGACACTGGTTGGTCTAAGCCCCAGGAGTTAGTCTTTGACTAGCACCTCGCGCGAAAGTGACCAAGTGTTAAGTGGACACAGTTGCTAGCAAGTGATTGCCTAGGAACTGCTCAGTGTGGAACCGTGATCCTGAGGGTGATATCTTCTCCTAGCTGAAATGCTAGGAGCGGACGGCAGGTGCTATTGTGTCGGCCCTGTTTTCTAGTCCGTTTGCCTCAGGCCGGTTGACACTACGTGCGTCCAACTTGCACCCTACTTGCGCCCTTCTTGCGCCCCTATTGTGTCCTACTTGTGTCCTAGTTGTACCCTAGTTACCCCCTTGTTGCGCCCTAGTTTCACCTCAGTTGGGTACTCGCTACACGCTAGTTGTGTCCTAGTTGCGTCCTCGTTGTGCCCTACTTGCACCCACCTTGCATCCTCCTTGCGCCCTAGTTGTGCCCTAGTTCGCCCTAGTTGCACCTTAGTTATACTCTAGTTGTGCCCTACTTGCACCTCAGTTGGGCACTAGCTATGCCCTAGTTATGCCTTAGGCGCATCCTAATTGTGCCAAACTTGTGCCCTACTTGCGTCCTTCTTGCGTTCTAGTTGCGCCATAGCTATGACCTAGTTGCGCCTCAGTCAGGCACTAGCTATACCTTATTTGCACCCTAGTTGCACCCTTGTTGCACCCTTATTGTGCCCTAGTTGTACCCTAAATGAGCCCTACTTGCACCCTACTTGCGTCCTAGTTTTGCCCTAGTTGCGCCCTAGTTGTATCCTACTTGCACCCTAGTTGTGCACTTCTTGCGTCGTAGTTGCGCTCTAGTACCATACTGCTTGTGTCCTACGTGTACCCTACTTGCGTCCTACTTATGCCCTAGTTGCACCCTACTTGCACCATAGTTTCTCCCTTTTTACGCCCTAGTTACACCCTAGTTGCGCCTCAGTTTGGCACTTGCTACAACCTAGTTGTGCCCTTGTTATGCCCTACTTGTGCCCTATTTGTGCCCTCTTGCACCCTAGTTGTGCCCTAGTTGCGTACTGGGTGTGCCCTACTTGCACCCTACTTGCTTCCTTGCGTCCTAGTTGCATCCTAGTTGCGTCCTACTTGCGCCCTACTTGCACCCTACTTGCGCCCTACTTGAGTCCTAGTTATGCCATAGTTGCATCCCAGTTGCGCCCTAGTTGCGCCCTAGTTGCGCCCTAGTTGTGCCGTAGTTGCGTCCTAGATGCGCCCTAGCTACATCCTTCTTGCATCCTACTTGCACCCTATTTTGGCCCTATTTGCCTCCCCGTTGTTCCCTGGTTGCACCTTAGTTACACCCTACTTGCGCCCTTTTTGCGTCCTACTTGCACCCTACTTGTGCCCTATTTGTGTCCTAGTTGTGCCCTTGTTGTACCCTAGTTTTGCCCTATTTGTGCCCTTCTTGTGTCCTTTTTGGGCCCGAGTTGTGCCCTAGTTGGGTGCAACTTGTGCCCTACTTGCGCCTTAGTTGTGCCCCAGTTGCGCCCTAGCTTCGCCCTAGTTGCGCCTTACATGCGCCTTAGTTGCGCCCTACTTGCATCCTAGTTGATCTCTAGTAGTGTCCTACTTGCATCCTACTTGTGCCCTACTTGCGTCCTACTTCCGCCCTAGTTGTGCCCTACTTACGTCCTAGTTACTCCCTTCTTACGCCCTAGGTGTGCCCTAGTTGCACCTCAGGTGGGCACTAGCTATGCCCTAGTTGCGCTCTAGATGCATCCTAGTTGAGCCCTAGTTACGCCCTCTTTGTCCTCTAGTTGCGCCCTACTTCCGCCTCAGTTGGGAACTAACTACAACCTAGTTGTGTCCTAGTTGCGCCTGAGCTGGGCACTAGCTACGCCCTAGATGCTCCCAAGTTGTGCACTAGTTGCGCCCTAGTTGCGCCGTAGTTACGCCCTAGTTACGCCCTAGTTGTACCCTACGTGCGCCCTACTTGTGTCCCAGTTGTGTCCTAGTTGCGCCCTAGTTGCGCCCTAGTTGCAACCTCGTTGCGCACTACTTTTGCCCTACTTGAGTCCTACTTGTGCCCTAGTTGCGCCCTAGTTGCACTCTTGTTGTGCCCTACTTGCACCTTATTTGTGCCCTTCTTGCGCCCTAGTTGTACCGTACTTGTGCCCTAGTTGCACCCTCCTTACGCCATAGTTGCGCCCTAGTTGCACCTCAGTTAGGCACTAGCTATGTCCTTATTGTGCCCTATTTACGCCCTAGTTTTCTCCTATTTATTCCCTACTTGCGCCCTAGTTGTACCCTACTTGTGCCCTAGTTGTGCCGGACTTACGCCCTAGTTGCACCCTAGTTGCGCTCAATTACGAAATTTTCTATGTCGTAGTTGTGCCATATTTGCGCCCTAGTTGCTCCCTCATTGCATCCTTGTTACGCCCTAGTTACTACCTACTTGCAACCTACATGCACCCTACTTGCGCCCTACTTTAGACCCTACTTGCGCCCTAGTTGTACCCTGGTTGTGCATTAGATGTACCCTATTTGCGCCTTACTTGTGCCCTTGTTATGCCCTACTTGCATCCTAGTTGTGTCCTACTTGTGCTCTGCTTGTACCCAACTTGTACCCTTGATGTGTCCATATTGCACCCTAGTCGCGTTCTACTTGCACCCTACTTTTGCCCTACTTGCGCTCTAGTTGCTTCTTTGTTGTGCCCTACTTGCACCCTACTTGCACCCTAGTTGTACCCTCTTTGCGCCCTACTTGCACCCTGGTTTCACCCTACTTGCGCCCTAGTTGCGCCCTACTTGCGTCCTAATTGTGCCCTAGATGCGTGCTAGTTGTGCCCTAGTCTCGCCCTACTTGCGTCCTACTTGCGCCCCACTCACATTCCAATGACACCCTACTTGCACCCAAGTTGTGCCCTAATTGCGCCTCAGTTGGACACTAGCTGAGTCCTAGTCATGCCCTAGTTGCAACCTTGTTGCGCCATTCTTGCGCCTCGATTGGACACAAGCTATGCCCTTGTTCCACCCTAGTTGCGCCTTACTTGCGCCATACTTTCGCCCTAGTTCTGCCCTAGTTACGTCCTAGTTGCGCCTTAATTAAGCACTAGCTACGCTCTAGTTGCGCCCTTGTTGTGCCTTAGTTGTGTCTTACTTGTGCCCTACTTGTACCCTAGATGCGCACTATTTGTGTCCTAGTTGCACCCTACTTGCGTCCTACGTGCACCCTACTTGCACCCTAGTTTCTTCCTGATAGTGCCTTACTTGCATCCTACTTACACCCGAGTTGTGTCCTAGTTTCTTGCTAGTTGTCCCCTATTTGGACCCTCCCTGCAGCCTAGTTGTGCGCCTGTTGCGTCCTAGTTGCGCTCTAGCTACGTTCTACTTGCACCCTTGTTTCACCTTACTTGCACCCTAGTTGTGTCTCAGTTGGGCACTAGCTACGCCCTAGTCACGCCCTAGTTGTGCCTTACTTGCTCTCTAGTTGCGCCCGAATAACATCCTGGTTGCGCCCTTGTTGCACCTCAGTTGAGCACTAGCTATGCCCTTGTTACGCCCTACTTGCTTCCTAGTTGCGCCCTACTTCCGTTCTACTTGCGCCCTATTTCCGCCGTAGTTGCGCCCTAGTTGCTCTCTACTTGCTCCCTACTTGCATCCTAGTTACGCCTTAGTCGCGCCATACTTGCGCCCTACTTGCACCCTACCTATGCCCTAGTTGTGCTTTAATTGCACCTTAGTTGCGCCCTACTTGCGTTCAACTTGTGCCCTACTTGCAACCTACTTGCGCCCTACTTGCTTTCTAATTCAGACCTAGTTGTGCCCTACTTGCATCCTACTTGCGCCCTACTTGCATCCTACTTTTACCCTAGTTGAACCCTAGTTGAACCCTAGTTGTGCCCTAGTAGCGCCCTACTTACGCCCTAATTGCACCCTACTTGAGTTCTAGTTGTGCTCTAGTTGCGTCCTACTTGCATCCCACTTGCGCCATACTTGCATCCTCCTCACGCCCTAGTTGCGCCCTACTTGCGTCCTAGTTGCACCCTAGTTACGCCCTAGTTATGCCCTAGTTGTACCCTAGATGGGCACTAGCTATGCCCTAGTTGCGCCCTAACTTGCGGCCTACTTGTGACCTACTTGTGCCCTAGTCGCGTCCTAGTTGCGGCCTAGTTGTGTCGTAGTTGTGCCCTAGTTGCGCCCTACTTGCGCCTCAGTTGGGCACTAGCTATTCCCTAGTTGCACCCTAGTTGCGCTCTAGTTTCACCCTAGTTGCGCCCTACTTATGTCCTACTTGTGCCCTTGTTGCGCCCTAGTTACGCCCTATTTGCACCCTACTTACGCCCTACCTATGTCCTAGTTGTTCCCAGTTTCACCCTAGTAGCGTCCTACTTGCGGCCTACTTCCACCATTGTTGCGCTATAGTTGTTCCCTACTTTCATCCTAGCTGCGCCCTACTTGTGTTGTAGGTGCATCCTAGTTGCGCCCAATTTGTCTCCTAGTTACGCTCTAGCTGCATTCTACTTGCATCCTAGTTGCGCCTCAGTTGAGCATTAGTTACGTCCTAGTTGCCCCCTTGTTGCGCCATAGTTGCACCCTACTTGCGTCCTACTTGCACCCTAGTTGCGTCCTACTTGCACCCTAGTTGATCCCAACTTGAGCCCTAGTTGCACCCTAATTGCGTCTTAGTTGCGCCTCAGTTGGGCACTAGCTACACCCTACTTGTGCCCTAGTTGCACCCTAGTTGTGCCATAGTTGTGCCCTTCTTGCGCCCTAGTTGTGCCCTAGTTGCGCCCTAGTTGCGCCCTAGTTGCGTCCTAGTTGTGGCCTAGCTGTGTCCTACTTGTATCCTATTTGTAACCTAGATGCACCCTAATTGCACCCTAGTTGCACCCTACTTGGGCCCTACGTCTGTCCTACTTGCACCCTAGTTATCCCCTAGTTGCGCCTTACTTACGCCCTACTTACACCCTAATTACACCCTAGTTGCACCCTAGTTGTGCCCTACTTGCGCCATACTTGCACCCTAGTTGTACGCTTGTTGCGTCCTAGTTGCGCACTAGCTACACTCTACTTGTACCCTACTTTCACCCTACTTGCACCGTAGTTATACCCTAGTTGTGTGTCAGTTGGGCACTAGCTACGTCCTAGTCATGCACTAGTTGCGCTTTACTTGCGCTCTAGTAGTGCCCAACTAACACCCTGGTTGCATCCTATTTGCACCTTACTCGCGCCCTAATTGCACCCTAGTTACCTCCTACTTGCACCCTAGTTGTTCCCAACTTGAGCCCTAGTTGCGCCCTAGTTGCGTCCTAGTTGCACCTCAGTTGGGCACTAGTTACACCCTAGTTGTGTACTAGTTGCACCCTAGTTACGCCATAGTTGTGCCCTACTTGCGCCCTAGTTGCAGCCTAGTTGTGCTCTATTTGTTCCCTAGTTGCGCCCTAATCACCCTAGTTGCGCTCTAGTTGTGGCCTAGCTATGTCCTACTTGTGCCCTACTTGTACCGTTGATTCGCCCTAGTTGCACCCTAGTTGCACCCTACTTGAGCCCTACGTGCGCCTTACGTACACCCTAGTAATGCCCTAGTTGCGCCTTACTTATGCCCTACGTGCACCCTACTTATACCCAGGTACGCCCTAGTAGAGCCCTAGTTGCCCCCTACTTGCGTCCTCCTTGCACCCTAGTTGTGCTCGTGTTGCACCCTAGTTGCGTCCTAGCTACACTCTACTTGTGCCCTAGTTTCACCCTACTTGCACCTTAGTTTTACCCTAGTTCCCCGTCATTTGGGCACTAGCTACGTCCTAGTCACGTCCTAGTTAGCTAGTGCCCAACTGAGGCACAACTAGGGTACAACTAGTCCGCAACTAGGGCATAACTAGGACGTAGCTAGTGCCCAATTGAATGCAATAAGGGTGCAATTAGGGCGCAATTAGGGCACCACTAGTGTGAAAGTGGGACGTAAGTAGGGCGCAAGTAGGGCACAACTAGAGCGTAACTAGGACACACCTAGGGCGCAGGTAGGATGCAAGTAGGGCTCAATTAGGGTGCAACTAGGGCAAAAGTAGGGCACAACTTGTATCCAACAAGGGCGCAAGTAGGACACAAAAAGGGTGCAAGTATGGTGCAACTAGCGCGTAATAAGGACACAACTATGGTACAAGTATGGCGCAAGTAGGACACAAGTAGGGTGCAATTAGGGCACAACAAGGGCGCAAGTAACGCACAAGTAGGACACAACTAGGATGCAACTATGGCACAAATAGGGCGTAAATCGGATTTTAAGTAGGGTGCAACTAGTGCGCAACTAAGGCACAACTAGGACGCAAGTAGGGCACAAGTAGGGCACAAGTAGGGCGCAAGTAGGGTGCAAGTAGGGCGCAACTAGGGTGCAACTAGGATGCAACTAGGGTGCAACTAGTGTGCAACTAGGGGAAAACTAGGACGCAACTAGGGTGCAAGGTTGGCATAACTAGGGTGCAAGTAGGGCGCAACTAGGGCGCAACAAGGGTACAAGAAGGAGAAAACTAGGGCACAACTAGAGCGAATCTAGGGCGCAACAAGTGCATAGCTAGTTCCCAACTGAGGTGCAACTAGGGTGCAACTATGGCGCAAGTAGGGTGGAACTAGGGCATAACTAGTTTGCAACTAGGGCGAAAGTAGGGCGCAAATAGGATGCAAGTAGGGCATAACAAGGGTGCAACTAGGGTGCAACAAGGGCGTGAGTGGGGTGCATGTAGGGCGAAAGGAGAGCGCAACTAGGGTGCAACTAGGATGCAACTAGGGCAAAACTAGGGGGCAAGTAGGGCGCACGTAGGGTACAACTAGGGCACAACTAGGGCACAACTAGGGTGCAACTAGGGCACAACTACGGCGCACCTAGGGCATAGCTAGTGCCCAACTCAGGCGCAACTAGGGCACAACCAGGGCACAACTCAGGCGTAAGTAGGGAGCAAGTAGGGCGCAAGTAGGACGTAAGTAGGGCACAAGTAGGGTGCAACTAGGGTGTAACTAGGGTGCAACTAGGGTGTAGCTGGTTCCCAATTGAAGCGCAAGTAGGGCGCAACTCGGGGGCAACTATGGCGCAACTAGAATGCAACTAGGGCATAATTAGGGCGCATGGAGGGTGCAAATAGGGCGTAGCTAGTGCTCAACTGAGGCTCAACTAGGGCACAAGTAGGAAGCAAGAAGGGCGTCACTAGAGCACAAGTAGGGAGTAACTAGGGCGCAAGAAGGATGCAAATAGTACGTAAGTAGGACACTACTAGAGCACAACTAGGATGCGAGTAAGGAGCAACTAGGACGTAGCTATGACGCAACTAGGGTGCAACTAGGGTGCAAGTAGGGTGCAACTGGGGTTCAACTAGGACGCATCTAGGGCGCAAGTAGGGTACAAATAGGGAGCAAGAAGGGCACATCTAGGGTACAACAAGGGGGCAACTAGGGTGCTAGTTGTGTGCAAGATGGGTGCAAGTAGGCTTCAACTAGGGCATAAGTAGGGCGCAAATAGGGCACAAGTAGGGCGCAAGTAGGGTGCATTTAGGGCACAACTAGGACACAACTAGGGTGTAACAAGGGTGCAACTAGGCTGCAACTAGGGCGTAGCTAGTACCCAACTGAGACGCAACTATTGCGCAACTAGGGCGCAACTAGGGCACAAGTATGGGGCAACTATGGGACAACTAACATGTAACTAGGGCGTAGCTAGTGCCCAACGGAGGTTCAAGTAGGGCGCAACTTGGACGAAACTATGGCACAACTAGGGCGCAACTAGGGCACAACTAGGGCGCAAGTAGGGAACAAGTAGGGCGTTAGTAGGGCACAACTAGGGTGCAACTAGGGCATAACTAGGACGTAGCTTGTGCCCAACTGAGGTGCAACTAGGACGCAACTAGGGCGCAACTAGGGTGTAACAAGGGCACAAGTATGGCACAACTAGGACGCAAGTAGGACGGAAATAGGACGCAAGGTCGGCGCACGTAGGACGCAACCTGGTCGCAAATATGACAAAAGTAAGGAGCAACTAGGGCGCAACTAGGGCGCAAGTAGGGTCCAACTAGGGTGCAAGTAGGGCACAAGTAAGGCAAAACTAGGGTGCAACTAGGGTGCAACTAGGGTGCAAGTAGGGCGCAAGTAAGGCGTAACCAGGGCGCAATTAGGGCGCACCTAGGGTGCAAGTAGGGCACAAGTAGGGCGTAACTAGGGCACAAAAACGGCACATCTAGGGTGCAAGTAGGGTACAAGTAGGGTGCAAGTTGGGCACAACTAGGACTCAACTAGGTGGCAACTAGGATGCAAGGAGAGCGCAAGAAGGGTGCAACTAGGGCGCAACTAGGGTGCAACGAGGATGCAACTAGGGCGTAACTAGGGCGTAACTTGTGCCCAAGCGAGGCGCAAATAGGGTACAACAAGGACACAAGGAGGAAACACGTAGGGCATAACTAGGATGGAACTAGGGTGCAATTAGGACGCAAGTAGGGCGCAACTAGGGTGTAACTAGGGTGCAACAAGTGCGTAGCTAGTGCCCAACTGAGGCGCAACTAGGGCGCAACTAGGGCGTAAAAAGGGAGCAACTAGGGCGCAACTAGGACTCAAGTAGAGCGCAAGCAAGGCGAAAGAAGGGTGCAACTAGGTCACAAGTAGGGCGCAACAAGGGTGTAGCTAGTGCCCAAGTAATGTGCAACTAGGGCGCAACTAGGGCGCAACTAGGGTGCAAGTAGGGTGCAACTAGGGTGCAAGTAGGACGCAAGTAGGGTAGAGGTAGGGCACAAATAGGTTGGAAGTAGGGTACAAGTAGGGCGCAACTAGGGTGAAAGTAGGGCGTAAAAGGGGCACAAGTAGGGCGCAACAAGGGCGCAATGAGGGTGTAACTGGGACACAAATAGGACGCAAATAGGGTGCAAGTAGGGTGAAAGTAGGGTGCAAGTAGGGCGCATCAAGTGCATAACAAGGACGCAACTAGGGCGCAAGTAGCGCGTCACTAGGGCGTAACTAGGGCACAACTAGGGCATAACTGGGACCCAAGTAGGGCGCAAGTAGGGAAACACGTGGGTACAACTAGGGCGCAACAAGGACGCAACTAGGGCTTTCTTGGGGCGCAAGTAGGGCGCAACCAGTATGCAACTAGGTTGTAAGAAGGACTCAAATAGGGCGCAACTAGGGCACAACTAGGGCGTAACTAGCGTACACCAAGGGCATAGCTAGTGCCAAACTGAGGCGCAACTAGGCGCAACTAGGGCGAAAGTAGTGCGCACCTAGGGTGCAAATAGGGTGCAGCTAAGGTGCTTCTAGGTCGCAACTAGGGCGCAAGTAGGTCGCAAGTAGGGTGCAAGTAAGTCGTAAGTTGGGCACAACGAGGGCGCAACTAGGGCGTAAGTGGGACGCAAGCAGGACGCAAGTAGGGAAACACTAGGGCATAAGTAGGGTGTAAGAAAGGCGCAAGTAAGGTGTAACTAGGGGGCAACTCAGGCATAAGAAGGGTGCAAATAGGACGCAACTAGGACGCAACTACGATGTAACTAGGGCGTAAGTAGGGCGCAAGTCGGGTGCAAGTAGGGCATAAGTAGGGCACAACATGGGTACAACTAGGGCGTAGCTAGCACCCAACCAAGGCGCAACCTGGGCATAACTAGGACGGAAGTAGGGTGCAACTAGGGTGCAACTAGGGTGCAACTAGGGCACAAGTAGGATGCAAGTAGGGTGCAAGTGGGGCGCAACTAGGTTGCAACTAGGACGGAACTAGGGCGTAGCTAGTGCCTAACTGAGGTGCAACTAGGGTGCAACTAGGGCACAACAAGCGTGCAATTAGGGTGCAAGTAGGGCACAACTAGGGTGCAAGTAGGGTACAACCAGGGTGCAAGTAGGGCATAACTAAGGCGTAACTAGGCCGCAATAAGGGTACAAGTAAGGCACAAGTAGGGTGTAACTAGGGCGCAACTAGGGTGCAAGTAGGGCACAGGTAGGGTGCAACTAGGGTGCAACTTTGGCACAACCAGGGCGTAAGTAGGGCGCAAGTAGTGAGCGTGTAGGGCGCAACTAGGATACAAATAGGGCACAAATAGGACACAAGTAGGGTGCAAGTAGGGCGCAACTAGTGTGGATCTAGGACACAACTAGGGTAAAAGTAGGGCGCAAGTAGGACGCAACTAAAGCACAACTTGGGTACATCTAGGGCGCATGTAGGGCGTAACTAGGGTCCAACTAGGGCGCATGTAGGGCGCAAGTAGGGCGCAACTATGGTGCAACTAGGATGCAACAAGGGCGCAACTAGGGCGTAGGTAGTGCCCAACTGAGGCACAACTAGGGTGCAACTAGGGTGCAAGTTGGGTGCAACTAGGGCACAAGTAGGACAGACTAGGGCGGAAGTAGGGCGTGAATAGTGTGCAACTAGTGCACAACTATGGTGCAACAAGGGCGTAGCTAGTGCCTAATAGAGGCACAAGTAGGACGCAAGTAGGACGTAACTAGAGCGCAACTAGGACACAGGTTGGGCGTAACTAGGACGCAGCTACAGCGTAACTTGGGCGCAACAAGGGCGCAAGCAGGACGCAAGCAGGGCACAATTAGGGTGCAATTAGGGTGCAACTAGGGTACAAGACGGGTGGAAGTAGGACTGAAGTAGGGCATAACTAGGGTGCAACTAGGGTGCAACTAGGGCATAATTTGGGTTCAAGTAGGGTGCAAGTAGGGTACAACTAGGGTGCAACTAGGGTGCAACTAAGGCTCAAGTAAGGCGCAACTAGGGTGCAACTAGGACGCAACTAGGGCGTAACTTGTGCCCAACGAAGGCGTAAGTAGGGTGCAACTTAGGCACAAGTAGGGCACAATTAGGGTGCACCTAGGGCGCAACTAGTGCGCATGTAGGGCGCAAGTAGGGCGCAATTACGGAGTAGCTAGTGCCCAACTGAGGCACAACTAGGGCACAACTAGTGCACAACAAGGGCGCAACTAGGACGCAAGTAGGGCACAAGTTGGTCGCAAGAAGGGTGCAAGTATGGTGCAAGTAGGATGCAAGTAGGACGCAACTAGAGCGTAACGAGGAAGCAAGTAAGGCACAATTAGGACACAAGTAGGACACAACTAGGACGCAACTAGGGGGCAAGTAGGGCACAAGGCGCAAGTAGGGCGCAAGTAAGGCGTAACTGGGGTGCAATTAGGGTGCAACTAGGGCGCTGGTAGGCCGCAAGTAGGACGCAAGTAAGGAGCAAGTAGGCCATAACTAGGGCGGAACTACGGCGCAAGTAGGGCACAGGAAGGGCGAAAGTAGGATGCAACTAGGGCGTAATTAGGACATAACAAGGGCGTAGCTTGTTCCCAACTGAGGCATAACTAGGGCGAAACTAGGGCGTAACTAGGACGCAAGTAGTGCACAACTAGGGTGCAAGTATGCCACAAGTAGGGTGCAACTAGCATGGGACTAGGACGTAGCTAGTGCCCAACTGAGACGCAACTAGGGTACAACTAGGGTGCAACTAGGGTGCAACAAGGACGGAAGTAGGACGTACCTAGGGCGCAACTAGGACGCAACTAGCACACAACTAGGGTGTAAGTAGGGCACAAGTAGGGCGCAAGTAGGGTGTAACTAGGGCGCAACTAGGGTACAAGGAGGGTGTTAGTAGGCCACAACTATGGTGCAACTAGGGCGTAACTAGGGTGCAAGAAAGACGCATATAGGGCGCAAGTAGGGTACAACTAGGACAGAACTAGGGCGCATCTAGGGCACAAATAGGGCACGAGTAGGACACCACTAGGGTACAACTAGGGCGTAACTAGGGCGGAAGTAGGGCGTAAGTAGTGCGCAACTAGGGCGTAACGAGTGTCCAACTGAGGCAAAACTAGGGCACAACAAGGGCGCAACTATGGCATAACTAGGGCGCAAGAATGGCACAATATGGCGCAAGTAGGGTAAAACTAGGGCGCAACTAGGGTGGAACTACGGCATAGCCAGCGTCCAACTGAGGCGCAACTAGGGTGTAACTAGGGCACAACTAGGGCGCAACTAGGATGTAGCTATTTGGGCCTAACTGAGGCACAATAAGGGCACAACTATGGGGCAAGTAGGGTGCCACTGCGGGACAAGTGGGACGCAAGTAGGGCGCAAGTATGGCACAACTAGGACACAACTAGGACTCACCTAGGGCACAAGTAGGACGCAAGTAGGGCGCACCTAGGGTAAAATTAGGGCACAACTACGATGCAACTAGGGTGCAACTAGGGTGCAAGTAGGGCACAACTAGGACGCAACTAGGGCGGAAAAAGGGAGGAAGTAAGGCGCAAGTAGGGGGCAACTAGTGCGTAGTTAAGGTGCAACTAAGGTACAAGTAGGGCGCATGTAGGATACAAGTACAACATAATTAGGTCGCAAGTAGTGCACAACAAGGGTGCAAGTAAGGCGCAAGTAGGGCACAACAAAGGCGTGACTAGGTCGCAAGCAGGGTGCAAATAGGGTCTTAAGTAGGGCACACCTAGTGCGCAACTAGGACACAGCTAAGGCACAAGTAGTGCACAATTAGGGCGCAACTAGGGCACAACTAGGATGCAATCAGGGCGTAACTAGGGCTTGCCTAGTTCCCAACTGACATGCAACTAGGACGCATCTAAGGCGTAAGACGGGCACGACTAGGGTGCAAGTAGGGTGCATGTAGGGCGCAAGAAGGGCACAAGTAGAACAAAACTAGGGTGCAACTAGGGCGCTACTAAGGCACAACAAGGGCCTAGCTAGTGCCTAACTGAGGCAAAACTAGGGGGCAATTATGGCACAACTAGGGCACAACTAGGGCACAACTAGTTTGCAACTAGGGCGCAAGTAGGGTGCAAATAGGACGCACGTAGGGTACAACTAGGGCGCAACTAGGATGCAACTAGGACGTAGCTAGTGTCCAACGAAGGCGCAGCTAGGCACAATTAGGGTGCAACAATGGCGCAACTAGGGCGCAAGTAGGGCGCACGTAGGATGCAAGTAGGTTACAACTAGGTTGCAACTAGGGCGCAACTAGGGTGTAGCTATTTCCCAACAGAGGCAAAAGTAGGGCGCAACTAGGGGGCAACTAGGGCGCAACTGGGGCACATCTAGGGCGTAACTAGGTCGTAGCTAGTTTGTAACAAAGGCACAACTAGGGTGCAGCTAGGGCGCAAGACAAACGTAACTAGGGTGCAAGTAGGGCGCAAGTAGGATGCAAGTAGGGCGGAAGTAGGACTGAAGTAGGACACTACTACAGTGCATATAGGACACAAGTAGGATGAAGCTGGGGTACAACTAGGGCACAACTACAGCTCTAGTAGGGCACAACTAGGGCCAAAATAGGGTGCAATTAGGGCACAAGAAGGGCGCAAATAGGACAGAACTAGGGTGCAACAATGGTGAAACTAAGGCACTAGTTGTGCGCATGTAGGGTGGAAGTAGAACGAAACTAGGGCGCAACTAGGGCGTAGCTAGGGCACAAGTAGGGCGCAATTAGGGCACAACTAGGGTACAACTAGGGTGGAACAAGGGTACAACTAGGGTACAACTAGGGCGCTAGTAGGGCACAACTATAGCATAACTAGGGTTTAAGTAGGACGCAAGTAGAGAGGAACTAGGGTGAAAGTACGGCGTACCTAGGGCGCAACTAGGGCACAACTAAGGCGCAAGTATGGTGCAAGTAGAGCGCAAGTAGGGAAAAAGTAGGGCGCAACTAGGGCTCAACTACGGTGCAAGTACGGCACAAGTAGAGTGCAAGTAGGATGGAAGTACTGGGTAACTATGGCGCAAGTAGAGCACAAGTAGGGCGGAAGATGGACGCAACTAGGGTGCAACTAGTGCGTAACAAGGGTGTAGCTAGTGCTCAAGTGAGGTGCAACTAGGGCGCAGCCAGGGTGTTAGTCGGGCACTACTAGGGCCACTGTTGCGCCCTAATTGCGCCATAGTCGTGCCTCAATTGGACACTAGCTACGCCCTGGTTGCACCCTAATTACGTCCTAGTTGTGCCCTAGTTATGTCCTTCTTGTGTCCTACTTGTGCCCTAGATGCATCCTAGTTGTGCCCTAATTACACCCTACTTGCGCCTTATGTATGCTCTACTCAGATCCTAGTTGCGCCCTAGTTACCCCCTAGTTGCGCCCTACTTGCGCCCTACTTGCACCCTAGTTGTGTGCTAGTTATGCCCTATTTCCATCCTAGCTATGCCCTACTTGCGTCCTAGTTCTACCCTACTTGCACCCTAGTTGCCCCCTAGTTGTACCCTAGTTGCGCCTTAGTTGGGTACTAGCTACATCGTAGCTGCACCCTACTTGCACCCTATTTTCGTCCTAGTTGCGCCTGACTAACGCCTTGGCTGCGTCCTAGTTGTGCCTCAATTGGAATCTAGCTACGCCTTTGTTACGCCCTAGTTGCTCCCTAGTTACGCCCTTCATTTGCCAAACTTTCCCCCTGCTTGCACAGTAGTTGCGCCCAAGTTGCACCCTACTAGTGTCCTACTTTTGCCTTAGTTATGCCTTAGTTACATCCTACTTACGCCCTACTTGCGCCCTACTTGTGCCCTAGTTGTGCCCTCGTTGCGCCCTACTTGCACCCTACTTGTATCCTACTTGCCCCTTAGTTGCATCCTAGTTGTACCCTACTTGCATCCTACTTGCGCCCTACTTGCACCCTACTTGCACCCAAGTTGTGCCCTAGTTGCGCCCTAGTTACGCCCTACTTGTGCCCTAATTGTGCCCTACTTGCATCCTAGTTACGCTCTAGTTATTTCCTACTTGCATCCTACTAGTGCTATACTTGTGTCCTACTTGCGTCCTAGTTGTGCTCTACTTGCACCCTAGTTGCGCTGTAGTTGTGCCCTAGTTTTTCCCTAGTTGTCCCTAACTGGGGCATAGCTACGCCCTAGTTGCGTCCCAACTTGCTCCCTTCTTGTGCCCTAGTTGCACCCTAGTTGCGCCCTAGTTGCGCCCTAGTTGTGCCCTAGTTGCGCCCTACTTGCGCGCTACTTGCGCCTCAGTTGGGCGCTAGCTACGCCCTAGTTGCACCCTACTTATGCCCTAGTTGAGCCCTAGTTGGGCCCTACTTGTCCCCTACTTTCTCCCTAGTTACGCCCTAGATGCACCTTTGTTACACCCTAGTTACACCCTACTTCCGCCCTACTTGCGCCCTAGTTGCGCCCCTGTTGCACAGTAGGTGCGCCCTACTTGCGCCCTACTTCCACCCTTTGTGCGCCCTAGTTTCTTCCTAGTTGTGACCTAGTTGCACCCTACTTGTATCCTATTTGAGCCCTAGTTGCACCATGGTTGCGCTGTAGCTACGTCCTAGTTGCGTCCTACTTGCGCCCTAGTTGGGTCCTACTTGTGTCGTAGTTACGCTCTAGTTGTGTCCTACTCGCATCCTACTTATGCCTCAGTTGGGCACTAGCTACGCCCTAGTTCCACCCTAGATGCGTCCTAGTTGCACTCTTCTTCCGTCCTGCTTGCGCCCAAGTTGCGCCGAACTTGCGCCCTGGTAGTGCCTCAGTTGGACACTAGCTACTCCCTGGTTGCGCCTTAGTTGCGTCCTAGTTGTGCCATAGTTGCGCCCTACTTGCGCCCTTCTTGCATCCTAGTTGTGTCCTTGTTGTGTCCTAGTTGTGCCCTATTTGTGCCCTACTTGCGCCCTAGTTGTGCCTAAGTTGCGCCCTAGTTGTTCCCTACTTGTGCCATAGTTGCACCCTAGTTGTGTCTTAGTTGCGTAGTAGTTTCACCCTACTTGCACCCTAGTTGCACCCTAGTTGTACCCTAGTTGCACCCTACTTGTGCACTGCTTGCGCCCTACTTGCGCCCTAGTTGCGCCAAAGTTGTGCTCTACCTTCGCCCTGCTTTCGCCCTACTTGCGCCCTAGTTGTCCCCTAGTTGCACCCTACTTACACCTTACTTGCACCCTAGTTTCGCCCTAGTTGCACCTTAGTTGTGCCCAACTTCAGCCCTCGTTGTACCCTACTTATGCCCTAGTTGTGCCCTAGTTGTGCCCTACTTGTGCCCTACTTACGCCCTAGTTGCACCTTATTTGCGCTCTACTTGCGCCCTACGTGCACCCTTGTTGCGCCCTACTTGGATTTGGATTGTGTTGGAGGTGATGACATGGATGACGACATGAAGTAAAAATATGTCATTAGACTAAGTAGCACTTTTTTGGTCTGAATCCTAGAAGTGCCATGCGTATAAGAGAGCCAAAACTACAAGGTATGGACACATAAGACCATTGGGGGGAAATTTACCATCCGCTGGTTTTCACGGAGCCAAACTTAGTCGATGCAATTCCAGACATAGGCCAGGTAGAGATGTGCAAGATTCCCGTGCCCAACACTCGAAGAGAGTGACGACGTGGGAGTGGACCATGAGAAGCATGGTTCCACGTCCACATCATGTTGGGCATGGCCACACATAAAAAAAGGGGGAAGTCGAGACTCAAATAGTAGAGTGCGAACTCCATCCACAAGAGTATGGTTCTAACATAGTGACACACCATTCCACTGGGGTGTGTACCAAGTTGAGGGCTCCATTTGCACCTCACGTAATTCAACGAATCGGGCTGTGGGTCCCATGACCTAACTGTCGGGGCCCGAGAAAGAGACTGTCAACTTGCGCTGGAATTTTAGCTCAGCCTGGACAACCTGAGACTGAAGAATAGAGAAAAAATCACCTTTCCTGCAAAGAGTTAAAATCCTTCATGTACAAGAAACTTCATTGGTAAGGCAAAGATCAAAACACCGGACACCCTCCAGGAAATCATCAGGAAGAGGCCCCATGAAATCACCATGCATAAGACCAAGGAGATACAATGTGCGACAGCCACAGGTAGAAAGGGAGAGCAAATAATTTTTCCTTGAGCACAGGCAGAGCAGTCAACGGGGCCAAGTGTGGGGAAAGTGGATGCATAAAGCCCAGAGGCGGGAGATGTTGCCATCAGTGGCAGTGTGAATATGGTGGAGGCGGCGATGCAAGAGGCATTTGTGGGCACGGGAGAGGTAATGTTGCAACAATCATGAGCACAGATTGAGAAGGCACTAATAAGGATAATAGCTGAAAGCCACGTAATCATACCACAACTAGGGGCTATGTGGTGAGGAAATGAAGCTAGAAAAGTCAATTTGGTAGACCATGCTTTCAGGCTATCAGCTGCTTTAGATAACCGTCCACTTAGGTTTCATGCATTTGAATATTTGGTTACCCAAGTCATTTCTAAAAGTGCTACGCCAGCATAATATGAACTTAGGTGTTTTGGTGGTGTTATTGTAGAACATATCATATGCCCCACATGCCTACTAGATCTAGAAATACACGTTAGGCCCAGTACCATCCAAATTGATGACGTCCTTTACAAATCATGGTATTGGTTTTGGCTCTCCATTCTTTGCCTGGTTTAAATAATTCATTTTTTCTCTATACCACCGCTCTCTGTGGTCAAAGGTACGTTTGAAAAAAAAAAAAGGAGCTAAACTTTATCTTAGTTTCGATGGGAACTATTTGTTGTATAGAATTTTCAGTACTTTTACAGCAAAGATCCCAATTTTTGTTATCAAAATTTATGAATTTTCCTTTCACCTTATTCGTAATCTTTAGAGTTTCTTCAATGGTGTGGGTAGATGAATGGGGGGATTCCTTTTTACCCACCATTTGGAAACGTTCTGCGCAGGTTATCCATAGTTGAAAACTTTATTTACGTATCTACCAATCGTAGGAGAAGAAGACTAGTATGCCCACTTTTTGGCAGGGGCCTTCCATTCTCCACATTGATTCTAATCGGTGCGCACTATGTCCAAAGTTAAGAAGCACCCTTACCCACTTTTTACGAGCTGACTCCGATACCCACTTTGGAAGTCCGCTCGTCACTAAACGTGACGAGCGGATGTCCAAGGCTCATGCTCCTAGACATCGCGAATCCTGTAGAACGGGCCCCACATCATCCATGTTCCAAGTGACATTGGCTATTGAGGACCTATAATCTTACTTTTTGAAAAGTTCTTTCATTCATTCATTTATAAATCATTCCAGCATGCCCATAGAAAACCACCATCGGCTGTTCGACGAAAATCGATCAGATCATAATACTCCTCATTGTTGAGGGACTATTCTCTTTAAGAAAACATAGACGACATGATATTGACCGGCCAAATGGATCGAACAGTTTGAATTCGTCACATCCTACAATGGAAACATTGGAGTTCTATCTCCTAATCTTTGTAGAGCTCCTGAGACAAAAAGATGGGTGCGAGCTCGTTGCCCTCGCTTCTTTCGTTCCATATCTCATGCAATACGAGACATGGAACTGAGGAAAAACCTTGCATCGGAAGTCTCAAAAACAGAACCCTGCAAGCTCTATAAGCTTCCATTTGACGAATGTATATCGCACTACGCATCGCACGCCGGAAGAAAGGAAACAAGGTCGATGAGGTCGTCCCTGTAAATTTTTCAAATGAGGTCAATCGATGAAAGCAAATTCGTGCCAATGAAGTCGATCGAACAAGCGAGAAAAACCTTGAGCTGTTAGATCCTACGATCCTACAAACCGTGACTAACCATGTTCACAAAGAGACGTATGTTTGTATAATTGATATGTGCAATACTCATGTTCGAATTGTACTCAAGAATACGTCTACGAAGAAATACTACATTCTAGTATGTACAAAATGTTCAGTGATTATATAGAGTATCTTAAGGTTGACGAACTGCCATCCGACAGGACAATGTAATGTCTCATGATGCGAGCTAAATCTCTACAACGATCAAAACACGACCTTGTTAAACGCTAGCTGTCGGCACTTCAAAAAAAGGGGCCGACGTTGTCGGCCTCGCTTCTGTCGTTCTGACGTGCGATGTCGCGTGCGATTTGCAACGTGCAATATTTTGGTCTCCGCGTAGTGCGCAAAATAGTGAGTGGACCACCACTCGACCACACTCAAGCACGGCTGCCCGTGTCGGCAGGCGAACCGCACCAGCTGCATGCAAGAACGAGCTCAACAAAGAGAAACTGGCACGTTCTGGAGAAGACATCAAACGGAAACTTTCAAATAAGCACCCCAGCCATAACCAGCTGCAAAAGGCGACCATATGCTTCAATATTTTGTTAAAAAATGAAAACATTACACTTGTGCTGTTGAATTCGCCATCGCATCCCGTTTGAAGAATAAGAAACAAAATCCGCGATAAATCCAGGGAATCTTAAAACATAATTTCTATAATACCCACCATTCCAATAACATGCATAAAATACCGGAATTCTAGTCATGATTTTTCATAAGTGGGCAGCGCAGTCACGGTTAATCGGTATTCGCGTTTTATGGACAAGGTGGTCAGTTGTTAGAACCAGTGGTATATTCAGTCGTTAGAATAACAGCAAGCAAGCAATCAAGCATGTGTAGCACGTTGGAAAAAAAAAAGATTCCTGCCAGAATTACAATTAATAATAAAAAAAAGAACAACAACAACAAATGTCGTAGTCCTATACAAGAAGCAACTGGCCGATGCTATTACAGACAAGTGGAACCATGCCAAAGAGACCAAGATTTATAGATGATGCACAGGAAGTCGTCATGTAGAGAGTGGCTCAAGAGTCAATAATCCAGAAGCCACTTAGCACATGTGCCAAAGGAATAAGAAAACATAGGATGAACACACCTGCAATATCAGGGGTGGATGAGGACTAGCCATAGACAGTAAGAAAACGAGGTGAAAGGAAATAATTCCAGTGCTTGATTAAAACTCCCTTGGACAACCCCAGAGGGGCTCCATCCAATTTACACAGGGACACGCCCAACTGGGTCAAAACACCCACATCTTGATCATGGAGGTACCCTAGCGATCCCTCATTTTGACGAACAGATTTTTGAGAATTTGGTGATCCTTAATTTTGCTCAATTCTTAGCAAGTTCAAATTCATTAGATGGTTTCATAATTTTGTCGATAAAATACTGGGTGGACCTTTAAATTCGGCGACAGGTCCATGTATATTCTGCGGTGATCCTTCATTTCGGCGATTCAGTCGCGCTTATGCACAGCCAGCTCGCCAAAACCTATTAAAGGCTGGCAAAAAGGTGTCCCTTTTTGTTCGACGTGGCAATATTTTGCAAGGCGGCATTTGATTTGCGCTGCAGCATGACAGCGGGGCAGCGGGCAAGCAGTGAAGCCAAACATTGGATCAGCAGGCCAGCGGGGCAGCGGGACAGCAGGGCAGCGGGACAGCAGGGCAGTGGGGCAGCGCGAGAGAGGGGGAGCATGATATCAACGTTTGAACACATGCGCACTTAGGGTATGGTTGGCGTGGCACGATTTACGGTCCCTGTCCTCGAAGCTACACGACCTTGACTTCATCGGCGTATCTCGCAAACAACTCGACCTCGGCCGATCGTCCGCTGGACACCGTTCGGACGATCGACCGAGGTCGTGCAGATTACCAGACACGCGACCGATGTAGAGGTCGAGTAGGTTAGAGGACAGTTTTGTAAATCGTGCCGCGCCAAACATACCCTTAAACGTGCAACGGTTGACTTACCTGATGCAAACACTGTTTGTCGAACTCCCTTTTCCATATTTTTTACAGCCCATATATTGCTACCCAAGTACATGAAATTTAGAATCCAAGTTTTAGCCATGAGTCCTTAAATTCAATCATTGTGTTCTATAATTAATTCGTTAGAACCTTAGTTTCGGCGTAACGAAAACTGTCCTCCAAATTCGACGAGCCAGAAAAACATTGATATCGAAATTAAGGATCAGTAGGGTAGTGCAGATGGAACCGATGAGTGATTATGCCCTCCAGTTGGCACTTCTTGTCACAATGGAGGAATGTGACGATTCCTGATGGCTGACGCAGATAGGATGGGGCTGAAAAGGACTATGCTGGAGGCATGTCGGAAGACGAGGGGAGTCCGGAGAATGATGGGATGCTGTAGGGGTGGGGGGGAGGCACCCATACCGGTACTGATGCATCGGAGGTACACCATGAAGATTCATGGAACCGTATGCCTCAGCAGTATGAGAGGAAAATCAATTCATGGAGATGGAAGACGAGATCTCACCAGCTGTGCAAGCCTAGTGGGCACGCATGGTAGAGGCGAGACAGGCATTAGCATCAGGACTGAATGACACTTTTGGGCCGAATGACCAGCCTTATATCAGTTCCATCGGGTCAGCATGCAAGCGCTGTCGAGGTTAACAAGGCCGCCACCTTGCCCTTGCCCCAACCTTGACCCGTGCCCCTCCTTTAGCCCTTGCCGGCGTCCTGACCATTGCATTTACCACGGCCAGCAACCTCAGCAGCCAAGATGTTGCCAAAGGACAAGGTAGACATGGTTGCAGACAAGGAGGAGGTGTGAGAGGGTGTCACAGTGGTGGTAATGGCAATAGCAGCGGAGCGATGATGCTGGTTGTTCTGCAGGTTTCTCCACTTATCAGTGATGTGCTGAGATGTGAATTCCCACAAGGCTGCAATGCCAGTTGGGGATTCGTTTGAGATGGGTATGGAAGCCAGTCGTTCCAGATCCCCTGCCTTGATCTCAAGAAAGTGGTTAGAAAGTTCAGGGATGTCATCGGTGACAATGGAAAGAAAAGTTGGGAGTTGACAAGGGACAGTGAGCCTGGGGTCATGTAGCAGCTTGAAAGTTTGCACCCCATAATGCGTAAAATTCTTCTTCAACTTCCATAGAGAGCTGAGTATGCTGAACAGGAAGTATTCTCTTAGCTGCAGGTACAGTAGCAGTAATGTGATGACATCGACATTGTACATACCAACCTCATTGGCGAGGTTGTTAGGGCCGAGCCTGATGAGTGCAAAATGGCACGGGCAGCCTCGGCGGCAATGAACATGAAAATGGGGAGAGCAACAGGACCCGGAGTATGATTGAACCTGGTTTTTTTGTAAGGAGAAAGAGAGGCTTGGAGTGAATTGTGGCGGCTGCATGTCAAAGTCACCCTGGCAAGGCAGTGAAGAGCATGAGCATGAGCAGCAGCAGCAGCAGCAGCAGCAAGAGGAAGTAGAAGAGAAACCAAATGAAAGTCACAGAACCCTCATCCCAACCAGTTGTTGGTAGTAGCCGATGGAGAAGAGAGGTGCTACAGCTTGTCGCAGATGTTGTGATGGCGGACATTGTGGTGGCTGCTGAAGCCATAAGGTACCATACGCCAGTGAGTGAGTTCAGCTGCCGAGAGGGATGCAACAGCTGCAGCTGTGGAGATTAGGGTAGTCGCGTGAGATTTCACAGCTAATGAGATGGATACTGTTGTAACTGCTAGTCCAGTAGACACCCAAATGGAGGTGATTGCCAATGAGAGAGAAATGTCGGCAGAAAGGGCTACTGATACAACCTCAAAAGTGTCCAAAATATGCGTTGCAACATTTGCTTTTCCTGCTGCAATTGGTCCAAGTGTTGTATCGGTTGTAGTGTGAGAATGAATAGCACCACCTGACAAAGTGTTACCCGGGAAACATGATGCATGTGCTAGTACGGCAAGAATACCGCGGAGTTTATGGTCCCGGATACAAAAGGCGTCGCTGTTAGAAGTGAGGCTGTTGTGTGGTGACAAATTCACCTCACGCACTCCGAGACCAAGCACACACACCAAGCACATGAACGCATGGGTTGGGCAGTTTTCATTCTGGACGAACAAAACGAACAACACTGGCGTAAGCCTGTGGGAGAGTTAAGTGGATCAATGAGGCCTGCTACGCAAAGCTCTCACTTGGTATCTTGCCGTAGTTACTGATTTAGGAGAAGAGGGTGTAAGGGAATGTGTGGAAGAGCTGGGAGAAATATACACGTGCGCACTTGGCACCACGTCATGGATGTGAAAGCTTTTGCAGTTAGAACGGAGACAAGTGAGGGAAGTGAGCGAGTGTGGAGTCTGTCAATGCTGGTGGAGAAGACAACCCACACGAGTTTTCTTCGTGTGAAGCTGCCGCCACACCGATCAACCAAACCTACCGGCAGCGTGACCCCTAGGGACCATCAACCTGGCGACTGCCAACACTACGACTCGCACATGCACGACATAGTCAACTGTATCCGCATCAACCACCAACGTATGTAAGTGCACGCCACCTCATCGAGCTCTATAGCGTACTGACGCATTGACTGAGAAGATTCCAGGAAGCTTCCTAGCCTTTCTGCTTGCTAGCCTGACAGCACGGGTCTGGCTGGTTGACACACAGGTCATGCAAGGGACAGCAAGGGTAGGGAGAGACACGTGCACTTGTATCTCAAGCTTCAACTGAATTAAATGCAGAGAGGAATAACAAATGACAGGTCCACAGCATAAATAGCCGCCGTGGCTCACGGCGGGTGGCGCACATGGCGGTGCCTGTCAAACCTGAACCGGCCCAAAACCACTGTTTTGGCCATAATTCTGCGCACAAGCGTCCAAACGGAGCGCCGTTTGATCCTACGGATGCACGACGAAAAGACAGACACAACGACTGGTCACACGCCTACGTCCGGGAACAGCCGGAGAGTGTAAGAAAACAAACATGTAAATCAGCCTGGCANAATGATACTCGACAGCGATGTGCTTCGTGCGTGCGTGGAACACACCAGAGTTCTCAGCGATCGCGAGAGCACTCTGGTTGTCGCATCGGAGGATGATGGTAGGCACGGACTGACCCAAGCACTGGAACAACCGCTGCAGCCACACCGCCTCAGCGGCGCCAGCGCCCAGAGCAACATACTCAGCCTCTGAGGAGCTGCGAGCAATGCACCCCTGCTTGCCGCTGCGCCAAGACACAGCGGTGCCACCAAGCAGGAACACGTAACCCGTGCGGCTGCGTCCATCAGGACTCCATGCCCAGTCGCTGTCGGTGTAGCCATCTACCACAACCGAGCACTGTCTCCGAAAGCAGAGACCGTGATACGGTGTGGAGACCACGTACCGGACGACTCGCAAAGCTGCGTGCAGAGCGCGAGCCCGAGGGGACTGACTGAACTGTGCGAGTAGGTTGACAGCGAACGCAATGTCGGGACGCGTGGTCGTGGCCAAGTACATCAGTGAGCCAATGATGCGCAAGTACAGGGTCACGTCCACAGTCTCGCCCAGATCGGCTGGGTCTGTCACCTTCAGGGCGTCCTGCCCGTCGGGAGTGATGGGTGACGAGGCGGCGGGAACAGCGCCAAGGAGGTCAGCAAACCGCTCCCCCACAACCTGTGCATATCGTGCCTGATGGAGGAGGAGTGTCCGTCGACGACGATCACGCACAATCTCCATCCCGAGGAAAACAGCCGCTGGACCAAGGTCCTTCATCCTGTAGGCGGCCTGCAGGACCGCCTTGGCCTCCTTCACGGCCTCCAGTGAAGGAGACGCAATCAGGAGATCGTCCACATACACCAGAATGGCAGTGAGGTGCTCGGCTGTCCGTCGGATGAAAAGTGACGGGTCGGCATCACTCTGGACGTACTCGGCCTGAGTGAGGGTGCGAGTGATCTCTCGGTTCCAGCACCGGGGCGACTGCTTCAGGCCATACAAGGCCTTGCGCAAGCGCCAGACCTTGTTGCCTTCGACATCAAACCCAGGTGGCTGGACCATGTAGATCTCCTCCTCCAAGGTGTCGTGGAGGAACGCATTGTTCACATCCATCTGGTGCAGCTCCCAGTCATGGTGAGCGACCACACCAAGCAGCACGCGAGCTGTGGTCATGCGGCCAACAGGGGCAAAGGTGTCAGTGAAGTCGATCCCCTCAACCTGAGAGAATCCCTTGGCAGTCAAGCGGGCCTTATAGCGGTCCAGTGAGCCGTCAGGCTTCACCTTCTTGCGGAAGACCCACTTGGCCTGCACGACCTTCCGTCCTTCAGGACGGTCGACCAGCTCAAAGACTCCGTGCTCCTGGATGGCCCTGAGCTCGTCCTCACAGGCGGCCTGCCACTGCTCAGCATCCTCTCCTGAGAGAGCCTCCTTTAACGTGTCTGGATAAGGAACCGTCAAAGGGGAGCTCCGGGTGGCCAGGACACATGCCTCATGGGTCGGACGGACCGCAACTAGGTCAGCGGCAGCTTGCCTGTGCAGCCTCGTGCTCGTCAGCGATCAGCTGGTGCCCAATGGGACAAGCTGGGTTCACCTCCATGTAGGTGCCTTGGACACTTAGGCCGAGAGCCTTTGTGCCAGGGTCACCACTGTGTACGCTGCGCGTGCGTCGTCTGGGTGGCGCAACCCCAGTCGAAGGTGCTCGTGAGGCCAGTGGGCGGCGACGCCCACTTGGTCCACGGGAGTAGCCCGAGTCTGAGCTGACCGACGGTTCTAGCACATGGAGGGCAGGTGCTGTCTCTAGAGACGCTGCAGGCGTGGGCGAGACAGGCGCGGCAGGCGCGGGCGAAACAGGCGCTGCAGGCACGGACGAGACGGTCGCGGCAGGCGCGGGCGAAACAGGCGCTGCAGGCACGGACGAGACGGTCGCGGCAGGCGCGGGCGAGACAGTCGCGGCGGGCGCGGGTGAGGCAGGCGCCGTAGGCGAAGAGGCGGCAGGTGCAGCCCCGGCAGGTGAAGCAGGCGCTGCAGGTGCGGGCAAAGCAGGCGCTGCAGGTGCGGGCGAAGCAGGCGCTGCAGGTGCGGGCGAAGCAGGCGCTGCAGGTGCGGACGAAGCAGGCGCTGCAGGTGCGGGCGAAGCAGGCGCTGCAGGTGCGGGCGAAGCAGGCGCTGCAGGTGCGGACGAAGCAGGCGCTGCAGGTGCGGGCGAGGCAGTCGCGGCAGGCGCGGGCGAGGCAGTTGCGGTAGGCGCGGGTGAGGCAGACGCGACAGGCGCAGGCGAGACAGTCGTGGCGGGCGCAAGCGGGGCAGGCGTAGAGACTACAGGCCCGACAGCAATGATGGCCGGGTCAATGGTGGCCAGCGACGGTCCCACCCCGGAGGCACCCCGGACGGACTCACCCTGTGGGGTAGACTCCCCCATCCGAC
>SZWC01001406.1:73624-84119 GCA_023375785.1 Penium margaritaceum | reverse complement strand
GGGGGGGGTTTGCGATATGTGTGTTACCCTGTCGCGAGTTTTGGAGTTCGCAGTTGCGAACTCCAAAACTCGCATCACGCCGACTTCTGACATCGGCTCGGCCGGTGTCAGAAGTCGCCGATTTCGCTCTCGAGGTCGGCAGTCGCCGGCCTCGAGAGCGAAGTCGAATTCCGTTTTCGGACGGATATTCGAAAACATGGGCACCGCTGTCATGTCGATTTTGACTATGGGCAGCGCTGCTATATCTGGCGAAACATTGGGCACCGGAGTATTTGGTACCTTTTGTTTTCTTATTCTTTACATGGGATGCGACGACGAATACAACAGTACAAGTGTAATGGTTTCGTTTTTTTCCAAAATATTCAACCATATGGTCAAATTTTGCAGCTGGTTTTGGCTACGATGCTTATTTGGAAGTTTCCGTTTGATGTCTTCTCCATAACGTGCCAGTTTCGCATCGTTGAGCCCGTTCTTGCATTCAGCTGGTGGGGTTCTCCTGCCGACACGGGCAGCTGTGCTTGAGTATGGTCGAGTGGTGGTCCACTCACTATTTGCACACCACGCTGAAAACGAAAATACTACGCATTGCAAATCGCACGCGACATCGCACGTCGAAACGAAAGAAGCAAGGCCAATGTCGTTGGCCCCTTTTTCTTTATGTGTCGACAGCTAGTATTTAGCAAGGTCTTGTTTCTATCATTGTAGCAATTTAGCTCACAAAGTAACTTTCTTACTTGATATGTGAGACATTAGATTGTCCTATCGGACGGCACTTGTCAACCTTAAGATACCTTATTTCATCACAAAACATATCGAACATACTAGAATGCAGTACTTCTCCGTAGAAATATTTCATAATATGATTCGTACATAAGTATTGCACATATTAATCATACAAACATATTTCTCTTTCTGAACATGCTTAGCCGTGGTTCGTAAGAATGTACGATCTAACAGCTCAAGTTTTTTCTCGCTTGTTTGATCGAATTCATTGGCACGAAATCGCTTTCGATGATTGACCTCAAGTTTGAAAAAAAAATACAGGAACGACCTCGTGGACCTTGCTTCCGTTGTTTAGGCGTGCGATGCATAGTGCGTTCGGCCACGCGCATTCTTTTTAATGTGTGCAACCGCCGCACAAAAAAAACTTTGGGATGACGTCAATTCAAAAGTGCAAAACCGATCGTGCGACGGATATCGAGCATTGAGGGAGGAAAAGACGTCCGATCGCTAGAATGGACGTTCGTCAGTGCCCGCTTTGATGATTCATCTGCACACTTACATAATAATAATATACATACATGTAAATGGCTTGTGGATAAGCAAAGACACGTTCATAAAATGGAAGCTTATAGTGCTTGCAGGGTTCTTTCTTTGGAACTTCCGATGCAAGGTGTTTCCTCGGTTCCATGTCTCGTTTTGCACGAGATATGGAACAAAAGAAGCGAAGGCGACGAGCTCACACCCATGTTTTTGTCTCGGGCGGTGTACAAAGATTAGGAGATGATACTCCAGCATTTCCATCAGAGGATATGACAAATGCCAACCATTCGATCCCTATGTCTGATGACGATCATGTCAACGATTTTTGTGAAAGAGAATAGTCCCTCAACAATTATGAGTACTATGAGCTGATTGATTGTCGTCAAACAGCCAATTATCGTTTTACTTGGCATAATGGAACGATCTGTACAAAAAAGGCATATAACAACGTTCCTAAAACTAAGATTATGGTCCCTCATTAACGAATGTCACTTGTGACAAGGATTATGTGGGGCCCGTTCTTTAGGATTCGCAAATTCAAGAAGCACGAGCCTTGGACATCCTCTCATCACGTTTAGTGACAAGCGGATGTCCAAAGTGGGTGTCGGAGTCAAGTCGTGAAAAGTGGATATTGTGTGCTTATTTTTTAAACTTGGGACATAGTGTGCACCGATTAGAATTAGTGGGGAGAACGAGGAACCCCCTGCCGAAAAGTGGGCATAGTCGTCTTCTTCTCCTAATACTGGCTTATACGCAAATAAAGTTCTCAACCGTGGATAACCTGCGCAAAGCTTTTTCCAATGGTGGATAAAAAGGAATGGGCCCCTCTAGAGAATCCGCGAGTGAGGATCCGTACTTTGATTCACGTACACGAGTACCTTAACTATGTGAATGGGTATTTTTGTCTTAACGTTCATGACCCACCGCACGTACGCATGAGGATTTAACGATTTGTAAGCCGTGTTACCCCAAGCGGGACGTGTCAATCAGCGAATAGATGAATTGTGCACAACAGATCCACAGTGCATAATGTTTTTATGCCGAACAGAGCACAGATGGTGAGCAGGTAGAAGTTGCGAGGCAGAACACGAATTAGAATTTGGGACACTTGAGCAATTTATAATTAGCGGTAAGTATAATTTGATAACAAGTGTCGAAATGATCAAACATATGTATACAAGTGTCGAGTTGCGAATGAGACTTAATCAAGGTCGTTGGGTCGATTATCGAGAGACGCGTGCGGAGTCGCGTCCTGAATGGTCGGATCCGAGAAGGTCTGCCGAGAAATCGGGGGTCTTTGAAAATGGACGGTGAAGATGCCAGATGCATCTTTACAAATCCAGATTCGTCTCAGTGCGTCGAGAAGTCTCGGCATTGAATTTCGACTGCGGGAATGTTGCTACAACTTTGTAGTCCGGCAGGTGTGGCAGGAAGTTTTCCATACACCACTTCAAATGGAGTTTTACCCATTGCGGCGGAAACTACCGAGTTATATGCGATTTTGGCGGTCAGCAGTTTTTGTGTCCAGTCTGTCCCGTGAGGTTCGCATAGCGTTCGAAGAAGCTGTTCCAACGTCTGATTGGTTCGCATGGTTTGACCGTCGGTTTGAGGATGAAACACCGTTGAAAGTTGAATTTTGCTACCGTAGCCAGTCATCAGTTCGCGCAAAAAATGGCTGGTGAATCGACCGTCTCTGTTGCTTATGACGGTTATCGGTACGCCATATAGCCTTAGGATGTTGTTTAGAAACAGCCGTTTTGTTCCTTCGGCGGCGACGGTGGTTTTCGTCGGGATGTTTTGGAAAACCTGTCGACGAACACAAGGATTGCGTCATATCCCTCGGGTGTAACCGGTAATTCTGTGACGAAGTCCATGGACATATCAATCCATGGTTCCGTCGGAATAGGGAGCAGTTGCAGAAGTCCGGGTGGCCGCGTGCGACGTGATTTTTGTCGCTGACATGTGTCGCAGGTCGTATAGAAGTTGGCCACGTCGGATTGCATCTTGTCCCGCCAATATTTCGTTGCCAGCTTCTTCAGCGTCTTGTCCTCTTCGAAGTATCCACCTGGTCCTGCGTCGTAGCATTCTTCGAGCAGCATACGGCAACGTTCGTCGTTTAGAGGAACGACCACCTGGCGAGTTAATCACCGTCGCCAGTAGGGTGCATCATACCAGACTTTTGCCTTGTTGTATCCGCCGTGCTGGCCGTAGCCTCGTGTGAACCACTCAAGATGTGGGTCTCGCTACAGCTATAGCGTTGCCACCTCAGCCATTAATTCTGGTCGGGGGCTGATCGCGTCCGCCGGGTCGACCTTGCCTGGTCGGTCCTTGATATCGTAGTCGAACCCGGATTCAAGGAACTCCACCCATCATATTTGACGTCGACTGAGATTCGGTTGCGTCTTCATATATTTCAACACATGGTGGTCAGTGCGCACGATGAATTGAAGGCACTCCAGGTAACACCGCCATGTATTAAATGCATGTACGACCGCCAACATTTCTTTCTCATGTACGACGTAGTTGAATTCTTGTCCTTGCAATTTTTGGGACATGTAGGCGACCGGTTGCTCGCTGTTGCCGTGGTCTTGCAGAAGGACTATGCCGATGGCCCGGTCTGATGCATTTGTAGCCATGATGTAGTAGACTGTTGGATTGGCTTATCGTAGGGTTGGTGCCGAGGTCAGAGCGTTCCGCAAAGTGATGAACACTTCTTGTTTGTTGTCTCTTCACCACCACTCATTTTCTTCTTGAGTGAGGTCAGAGAGAGGTATTGACACCCGGGCGTAATCCCGTACAAAACGCCGATAGTAATTGCAGAAGGCAAGGAAAACTGGAATGTCTCGAATGTTGTTTGCGTCAGCCAATCAGCAACTACTGCCACTTTTTTTGGATCCATGGCGATCCATCCACCGTTGATGATGTGACCTTAAAACTCAATCAAACGGCGACCGAAGTCGCATTTCAAGAGTTTTCCAATTATTTTCTCTCTTTGTAAAAATGTGAGGACTTTTCGAAGATGTCCATCATGCTCCTCCGGGGTGCGGCTATACACCAAAATGCCGTCGAGGTACACCATCACAAAATTGTCAAGGTATGGGTGGAAAATTTTGTTCATTGTCGCCATGAATGTTGCCTGGGAATTTTTAGTCCGAACGGCATCACAGTGAACTCAAAGTGCCCATAGCGGGTTCGGAACGCCATCTTTTTTATGTCAGCGTCTGACACGGGTATCTGGTGATAACCGCTGTGCAAGTCGATTTTGCTGAAAATTCGAGCTCCTCAGAGTTTGTCAAAAAGTTCAACGTCTCGGGGGAGAGGGTGACTGTTCTTGGTGGTAGCCTCGTTCAACGCATGATAATCCATGCACATCCGCATCTCACCAGTTTTCTTTTTTACGAATGGTACTGGCGCGGTGTATAGTGACGTGGAATGGGCGGATGAACCCCTGACCGAGAATCTTGTCCAGTTGCTTTTTTATCTTGGTCAGCTGGTGATCGCTCATCCGATAGCTCCCTCGAACTGCTGGTCTGCTGCCCGGCTTTAGTTCAATGCAATGGTCAATGTCTCGTTGAGGAGGTAATGTTTTCGGGAGTTCGTTGGGGAAGACATTCGCAAACTCCGGGATGAGTGGTGGGAACCCTTCGGGTACCATTGCAAATTTTGTTGATGCCGATGAGGCTGATGAGACCGATGATGAGTCAGCCGCTGCCACTTCCGCTCCTTCCATTGGCTTGAGATGTATGAGCCATGAACGAGCTCCTTGTTGTATACAGTACTTGTCCACGTTGATTGGTATTGGTTGCATAGATTGTCACTTTTTGGCTACTGCGGCTTTCTCTCTTGCTTCCACCTCTGTTGTTTCCGCTGTCGGCTTTTGTCCCACATGCGGGAGCTATTGTTTGGCTCAATTTCCACGTAGACGTTGCCGTTGTTCCAGTCGACTTGCGGATTGTGTCGGTACAGGAAATCTCGTCTGAGGATGATTTTGTGGTCACTCATTGGACAGGACCCCCAGACCGTTACATCCCATAGATCTCCCACTTGTAGTCGTAGTGGTTCTTGGAGTCTCTGTATTTGCAATCTTCCGTCGACGGTTTTTCCTTCAAACAACCCTGGTTTGGTCTGCAGACCCAGCTTGTGAACCATGTCATTGCTTACGAAGCTGTGTGAAGCTCCTCCATCGAATAGGGCCGGTACCGTTCTGCGACTCTTGCATCCTTGAGGCTGAACTTTTAGCAGTATCGCTGGTTGGTTGACCTCATACCCCTCCTCAAACATTGCGATCTTAAAACCCCTCTGCGGCGATATAGGGCATTCAGATGGGCGATCGCTTGGCACAGATCGCTCCATATGGACAAGAGGTGCGCCTTTCACTCCTGCCCGTTATTGTTTCCTGACTCATTTTTCTGTGACTTCTCCCCTTTTTTGGCCTGCTGTTTTCTTTGACAGTTGCGAGCGATGTGCCTGACGTTTCCGCTGTTGTAGCAGGTTCACGTGTCTCTCTGATCGATGGTGTCTACTTCCATTGGAGTCGAGAAGTCCGCCGACTTGTTTTTTTCTTTCCCACGATTGTTGTGGTTGGGAGGTCGCCAGCCGTAGGATTCCTGGATCCGAGCATTATACCCTAGTGCCACATGAATTCGTAGGTAAATATATATATATTTTTTTCGAATTCAAATGTTCGTGTGCGCGTTGGAAAAGGTTCGTGCTTATTTGTGTGCGATTTAATAATTCATTTCCGGGGTGAACTCAGCTTTTTGTTAGGGCAGACCATGTACTGGTGGTCATCGCTGTTTTCCGCTTAAGATTTAAGTCAAAACGACGTGCTACGTGATTTCGTTGCGAAGTGGTCTGACGTGTCTTTGTAGTCCCCGACGTGGATGGCAAGTCAACGACAGCTAGAGAAAAATTCCATCGATGAGTCGTGAGGGAGAGCGAGAGAGAGAGAGAGAAAAAAAGAGAGAGAGACCGATGCAAAGTGTGGAAAGTGGACATGGCATTAACAGAATTGTGAGCTTACATTCTACTCTACACGATCCTCGTCCTCGTACCCCTGCTGGTCAGATTCTGTCATGTAGGTCAACATGTCATTGGATGCTACACGCTGGAAGTCGGCATCCAGACACTTGTCCCACCCACCCTGCCTCCATGCATTTTGCACAATTTGTGGATTCTGTCGCAGATGTGCCCAGCCCTGCAGCATCCATCCAACGGATGCGTCCTTGATGGCCCGCATGCCCAAGTTGACATGGTCCGTGTCCTTCAATTTGTCCCCCACCCATGAAGCATAGCCTTTGGACACCTCCCCCTTGAATGGCTTTTGCAAGCCGATGTCGCATGGCTGTAGCTTGGCGGTGCATCCAGCAGGAATGTAAAGGAGCTGCACCCATGGGAAGCGCTCGCGCACCCATGCGCGGAAGTCGTCATATGCTTGCGGCCGCCATGCGTCGAGGACAAGCAGCATTTTTTTGGCAGTGTGGTCAAGGCGGTGCTCCGCGCACATGCGGATGAAGTAGGGTTCTAGCACCATGCAGAACCACTGCTTTGTCGTTTCCACGCTGGCCCAGTGGTTCGCCGTGTGCGTGAAATGCCATTGGCTTCTCCGGAGGGCAGTGTCGGTGTTGACGCCAGCGGGGTGGCACGCGCTTGTTTTTCCAGTCCAGATGACCTGGAACGGCAAAACGCTGCCGTCCATGGTGCATGCAACGAGACAGGTCACCTGCCTCTTGTCCTCTTTACCGCACACCTTCACTTCGTCCGCGCCTTTCGGCGCGTACGTGTAGCGAGGCGCGGGAACGAGGTGGACGCCGGTATGATCGGCGTTCACCACGAGGCATGGAAGGATGGCGTGCAGCTTGATGTAGAAGGCGGTGCGGTGATGCATGGCGAGGGCACGGAGCTCCCAATCTGGTGGAAGCTTCTGCGAAGCCGTGGTCCCGCATCGCCATGCCCACTGGAGCTCGTCGGCGAGAATTTGCGACACCAGCTCCTGCTGAACATCTCGGCCGTTGGTTTCCCGTCCAGTTCGTCCACGCCACATTCGCGCATGACGGCGTGCACCTTCTCCTTGATCGTTGCGCTGCAGAGCGGGACCCCCCTCTCTCGCATGGCTTCAAGGGAGCGTAGCACCTCCCCTTTTAGCGCTGGGTGATCGGCAAAGAAACCCTTCTTCCCTCGGCTTCCTTGGACGCGCGGAGCTGTGTGAGAGGCTTCGTCCTTCGGCATGTCGCCACCAGCGACGAGAGCTGGAGCATAGCGCGGCTTCAACACCGTGCCGCATGGCTCGTACCATCCCTTCACGGTGCTGTACGACAGTTTGTCGTACACCGAAGGGGAACTTGGAGTGCGGTATGCATGGCGGAGGAAGTTGATGCCTTTGATGATTGATCCGCCATGACGCATGACGGCAGCGTGGATGATGGGGACGTGACCTAGGCCGAACCAGTCCGTGTATGACCCCCTCTTGCTGTTGCCTGCTGTCGAGGACGATGACGATGACATGGACTTTGCGAGCTGCACAGCCGCATCGTTGATCTCATCGATGTCAGCGTCAGCATCATCGTCGTCATTGGCGTCCAGCTCTGCGATGAGCTGAGCGACGATCTGCTTCTCGGCGGCGTCTCGCTTGGCCAGTTCCTCAGCCGATAGAACTGCATGTACTGCAGCATCGATGTCGTAAAAAATGGCAGCCGCACCGTCTTCGTCGTCAGCGTGCCCAGCGTCGTTGTCAACGACGGTACCAGCTTCAGCTGCTGCATGCGCAGCGGGATCTTCTTCTCTGTCGTCATCCGACGCGTCAGACAGGACAACGCGCTGACGCTTCTGTGGGACCCTTTCGTGAATGGAAGTGCCTTCGGACTCCGGGTTGGAGGGCTGTCCGACAGGCACTGTCGACACCGAAGGGGTTACAGAGGGGGGGAGGACAAGGACGTTCTTCCAAGGACGTCCGGGACCGCGACGAGGGCGAGCTACCGGCTTCGGACCAGCGAGAGCTCATGCGACATTGTCTTGATGCTCCTCTTGCGAAACCTTGGTGAAGAAGTGTGTGAGGCGAGACATGGTGACACGATTGGCTGCGATGTAGCAAGAGGTGACCTTTTCAACCGCATCTATGGCTTTGCGACACAGAGGGCGATTCGCCGTTGACCGTCGCACGACCGTTGTTCTTCGCCGGATCGCATACCGCGACACAACGAAATCTAATGCGCGACCCAACGTTCACGCACGAACGTTGGTCGTGCAACTTTCCCATTCAAACGAGCGAAATCAGAAAAAAATCGCAGGCAGGACCTGCACCAGCCTTCCTAAATTACCCTAGTGGCCACAAATTCATGTGCACGGATTTGCCTTATTTCGTACCTTTTGTGTGCGAACCCAAAAAAAAAAATAACCCACGAATTAAGTGTGCAACCCATAAATTATTTGAAACCACGAATTCATGTGGCACTAGGGTAGTCGGTGCTTTCCATCCAATTTGTTGCATAGATCATCCATGACAAGTCGTTTTGGATGTCGAAAATGATTGCTTGCCGGATATCTCGCTTGAGGCCGCTGTTGTAGTGACAACAGAGTTTACCGGGGGCAATGTCTGTTTGGTGATGATCTCGCGGAATCACTGTGTGTACTCTGCCACACTGGACTGCTGACGGAGATGTTGGAGCTTGTACTGTGCATCAGACTTTTCGTCCAGCCGTCCAAATGGTGCGAGCATCGCGTGCAAGAATTCGTTCCAGCCGGTTGCTGGCGTCAGCGCGTCTTGCCACTGTGGGTGATATGAGACGAGCGTCGTTTGCCGTTGATGATGCTATGCCGTTCTCCTACTACCATTGGATGGTCTTTAGGTCAGACCACCAACTTAGTTCCGTGCCATGCAAAAGCGCAGCGGCGAGATCAATTTTCTTTTATCTTTCATTGACCCTAGTAGTGGTGAAGTACACCCCCAAACTCGTCAGCCACATTAGAACCACCAGTCCTCTTGGATTTGCAGGATCAAACAGGTCTGGTGGGGCCGGACACATTTTGGGTTCGCTCAAGAGTTGGGAATTTATCTCGACGAGCACCGCTTCTCATGCGCTTGTATTGCGAAGAGCCTCCATCGCGATGTTCAGTTGTTGGAGCAGCTGGCTGTTGATCCCCTTGAGCACGGAGATTTGGTTTGCCAGTTCCTCGTTGATCCATGCTTGTCGTCCAGTGCCACATGTCCTTCCTGTCACCGTCATTGGGGTTGTTTGTAGGGGTGGCTGGTTTACCGCCATTGGGTCCGCGACCGGATTGGTCTTCAAAGCCGTGGGATTTATCCAGCTGCCGCATAGCCTGCCACGCCAACATTCGCTGCCGCTTCAGGGTTTGCGTGCATAGGAATGCTCTGCTCCTCCATCACCAAAGTCGTCGCTAAAGACCCGCTGCTGATCGTCGGTTGCTCTCGCTCACCTCACGTCGTAATCGCGAAGTCTTCAAAGTCTTGACATGCGAGATGCGCTGACGACTGGTTTTAGGTACCCTACTGATCTTTAATTTCGTTTTTTTTTCAAACTTGCTACTTATGTGTTCTTTACTTTTGGCCATGGTTTTAGCTATTAGAGTTATTTGGGTGGGCCTTTAAATTTCGTCGAATGAAAATACCGGATCCAGACTTTCGACGTCGGCACTGTTCAACACTGCAACTACAAGTTGCGATGACGAACCATGCGAGTCTGACGAGGCGGCTTTCCACTTCTTGCAGAAAACCGCCTCGTCAGACAGGCGCGTCAGTCTTGGCGACCAATAGGTTCACGCCTGTGAGCCAGAAGTGAACCTATTGTATGGGGAAAATGGCTTGAGCGAGCACTAGATCATAAAAGGAATTTTCAGAACAAGAGAGAGTGAATGCCCAGATAACTGGAATTTTTGTTTTCCCATCCGATGGTAATTATTTAGGTGGTACCTAACTAATTCGAAAAATTCTCATTTTCGTTGAGGATCATCAGTAAAAAATATATAATACCGAAATTAAAGATCGGTAGGGTAGTCCTCCAGATGGGTAAAGTAGTCGGATGCCTCTCCAGCACCGCTGTGTTTTGATACCAAGTGCTATGCCAAACGGAGCGTAGATGGTGAACGGGTAGAGCTGTGAGGCAGAACACAAATTAGAACTTGGGACACTTGAGCAATTTATAATTAGCGGTAAGTGAACTTCGATGACAAGTGTCAAAATGATCGAACACACACACACACACACACACACACACAC
>SZWC01001406.1:32214-73531 GCA_023375785.1 Penium margaritaceum | reverse complement strand
CACACACACACACACACACACACACACACACACACACACACACACACATATATATATATATATATATATATATATATATATATATATATACACACACAAGTGTCGAGTTACGAATGAGACATAGTCAGGGTCCTTGGGTCAATTGTCGAGCGATGCGTGCGGCGTCGCGTCGTGAGTGGTTGGATTCGAGAAGGTGCGCCGGGAAATCGGGGGACTTTGAGAATTGATGGTGATGATGCGAGATGCATATTTATAAATCCAGATTCATCTCGGTGCGTTGAGAAGTCAACCGAAAGGTCGTGATACCTCTGTCGTTGGTTTGCGAGAGTGGTCAAAGTTTTCCGAAGGTTCAGGAAGGTTTGCTGGAGGCGAGGGTAGTTGGCCGGTTTGTCCTTGACCGTCCGAGTGAATATCGAGGTGTTGTGACGCAATGGGCTATTTGTGTAATAACAGAAATGCCCACACGGAAAGCTAAGGGACTTGTGTACGTCTGGTAGGTGACGAATGCAAGGTTGAGGAATCCGTCAAGGAATCCAAATAAATTCATGTTTTGTATGAAGGTGTAAGTGCACTTAAGTGATGAGTGTCAAAAAACATAAGGAGAATCACAATGAGGCCTATGTTGGGTCTCTGGCACTCAAGCCAAGCAATGCGTGCGATATCACCTTGTGAGTGGTCGCTTCGAGAAACGCCATCGATTATTCGAGAGAGTTTGAGAATATTGAGCTGTGGTTCTATAGAAGTGTAGAGTCGTCGAGAATTTAACCAGACAGGTTCACAACATCGATATTGTTCCTGGTACTTCTAACAACCCTTCTGGAAAGTGGTTGAAGTTGTTAGAACCTTCAAGAATGGAACATCAGAAGTTGAGGGAGGTGGCCAAACTGACCTCGGCCAAACGACGTAATAATCCAGAGGTTGACGCGCTGTGGGCCATAAATTTAAGGACAAAAATGTCCATTCATGGAGTTTAGGGACTCTTGTACGTGTGGGATGTGACACTGCCCCCCCTTTTTACCACAACAACCTCGCGCGTTAACAGACTAGCTGGTGACACCGGTGCTGGCCATCGATCACATGATCAACGCCTTGGAGGTTGATGTAAGGCCCTCAGTCGTTAGCTCATAACCATGCCACTTGACCAGATACTCTGTTGTTCTCTCACAGACTTTGTTTACAAACTTTGTGTACAAAAGTTGTGTATAAAAATTGTGCGCAAAATTTGTGCACAAACTTTGTGCACAAAATTTGTGCACAATATTTGAGCACAAACTTTGTGTACGAACTTTATGCACAGGCATTGTGTACAAAACTTAGGCACAAAAGTTATGCTAAAGCTTTGTGCACAAAAAAATTGCACTAACATTGTGTGCGAACCTTGTGTACAATTGTTGTACCCAAACCTTTTGGACAAACTTTGTGTACAAAATTTGTGCACAAAGGTTGCGCACAAGGTTTGTGCACAACATTTGTACAGAAGTTTTGCACACAAACTTTGTGCACAAATTTTGTACACAGCTTTTGTGCACAAAGTTTGTGCACAAAGTTTGTACACAAAGTTCTTACACACCATTTGTGCACAAAGTTTCTGCAAAAAGTTTGTGCACAAAGTTTTTCCACATAGTTTGTGCACAAATTTTGTGCACAATGTTTGTGCACAAAGTTTGACAAAACCTTTGTAGAAAATATTTTTGCACAATTTTTTTCACAAACTTTGCAGACAATGTTTGTTCACACAGTTTCTTCAGAAGTGTTGTGCACACAGCTTGTGCACAATGTTTATACACAATGTTTGTGCACAAATTTTGTACACAACGTATGTGCACAACGTTTGTGCACAAAGTCTGTGCACAAAGGTTTTCCACATAGTTTGTGCACAATTCTTGTGCACAAAGTTTGTGCACGAACGTTGTGCACAAAGTTTGTAAACAATGTTTGTACTCAAAGCTTGCACAAAAATTCTGACAAAACCTTTGTAGACAATCTTTGTGCACAACTTTTGTACATAAAGTTTGTACACAAATTTTGCACACAATTTTTGTGCCTAAAGTTTGTGCACAAATGTTGTGCACAAGGTTTGTGCACAACGCTTATACACAATTTTTGTGCACAATGTTTGTGAAAAAATATTTTGCAAAACATTTGTGCACAATTTTCTTGCACAAAGTGTGTACACAAAGTTAGTGCACAAATGCTGTACACAAATTTTGTGCACAAAGTTTGTGCACAAAGTTTGTGCACAAAGTTTGTACAGAAAGCCTGTAAAATTATTTTTTTTACAATGTTTGTGCATAAATTTTGTGCACAAAGGTTTTACACAAATTTTGTGCACAATATTTGTTTACAAAGTTTGTACACAATATCTGTGCATGAAGTTCGTACACAAACTTTGTGCACAGCGTTTGTGCACAACATTTAAGCACATTGTTTGTGGAAAACAATTATACACAATGTTTTTGCACAAGTATTGTGAGAAAATATTGTGCACAAAGTTTGTGCACAACGTTTGTACACAAAGCTTGTGCCCAAAATTTGTGCACAAAGGTTGTACACAATGTTTTTACACAACGTTTGTACACAATGTTTGTGGACAAAGTTTGTGCACAATGTTCGTACACAAAGTTTGTGCAGAAAGTTTGTGCACAAACTTTGTGCACAACGTTTGTGCACAAAGGTTTAGCACAAACTCTGTGCACAAAGTTTGTGCGCAAATACTGTGCACAAAACTTGTGCACAATGCTTGTACACGTAGTTTGTGCACTACGTTCGTACACAAAGTTTGCGCACAAAGTTTGTCCACAATGTTTGTGCAAATGTTTTTGTCCACAATGTTTGTGCACAAATTTTAGCACAAAGTTTGTGCATAGTGTTTGTACATAAAGTTTGTACACAAGGTTTGTGGACATTGATTATAGACAATTTTTGTGCGTGGAGTTTGTGCACAACGTTTCTACACTATGTTTTTACACAAATCTTGTATACAAAGATTGTGCACAAAGTTTGTAGACAAAGTTTGTGCACAACGTTTGTGCACAAGGTTTGTGCACAAAGACTGTACACAAAGTTTGTATACAATTTTTGTGCACAAAGTGTGTACAGAATGTTTGTGCACAATTGTTTTCACAAAGTTTTTTCTCTAAGTTTGTCCTCAAAGTTTTTGCACAATGTTTACGTACAATGTTTGTGTTCACTTTTTGTGCACAAAGGTTGTGCACAATGTTTTTGCAAAACTTTTGTGCATAATGTTCGTGCATGATTTTATTGTGTGAAGTTTGTGCACAAAGTTTGTGTACACGGCATTTGTGAACAAAGTTTGTACAAAAAGTTTATGCAAAACGTTTGTGCAAAAATTTTGTACACAATGTTTGTGCAAAAACTTTGTGCACAAAATTTTTACACAAAATTTCTGCATATAGTTTGTACACAATGCAGAGTACTAGAGTGCACAATGATGTGCTCAAACTTTGTGCATGATGTTTGTGCATACTATTTGTGCACAATGTTTGTGCTCAATGTTTGCGTTTAGCGTTTGTGCACAAAGTTGTGCAAAACATTTGTGCACAAAGCTTGTGCACAATGTTTGTGCACATATTTTGTGAACAACGTTTGTACACAGATTTTGTACACAATGTTTGTGCACAAAGTTTGTACATGACGTTTGTGCATAAGATTTGTGCACAAATCTTGTGCACAAAGTTTGTGCATAATTCTTGTACACAATATTTGTGCACAAAGTTTGTACACAATGTTTGTACACAAAGTTTGTGCACAACTTTTGTGCACAAAGATGGTGCACAACTTTTGTGTATAACGTTTATACAAGAATCTTGTACACAATGTTTGTGCACAAGGTTCGTGCACAATGTTTTAGAACAAAGTTTTTGCACTAATATTGAAAATAAAGTTTGTACACAATAGTTTTGCGCAACGTTTGTACACAAAGTTTGTGCACAATGTTAGTGCACAAAGTTTGTGCACAACGTTCATGCACTAAGTTTGTACACAACGTTTGTACACAATGTTTGTGCACAAGGTTTGTACACAAAGTTTGAGCACAAAGTTAGAACACAAAGTTTCTGCACAAAATTTGTGCACAAACTTTGTACACAAAGTTTGTGCACAATGTTTTTTTACAAAGTTTGTGCACAAATATTGTGCACAAAGTTTGTGTACAAAACTCTTGCACAAAGTTTGTGTATTAAGTTTGTGCAAAACGTTTGTGCACAAAGTTTGTAAACAAGGTTTGTGCACAAGGTTTGTACAAAAATTTTGTGCACAACGGTTGTGCACAACATTGGTACACATATTTTGTGCACAACCTTTGTTCACAAAGTTTGCATCAAGGGCACAACTAGGGTGCAGCTAGTGCGTAACGAGGGCGCAACTAGGACGCAACCAGGGTACAACTACGGCACAACTAGGGTGCAACTGGGGTGCAAGTAGGATGCAACTAGGGTGAAACTAGTGCGCAAGTAGGGCGCAAGTAGGGTGCAACTAGGGTGCAATTAGGGGACAACAAGGACACAACTAGGGTGTAACTAGGACGAAACTAGGACGCAAGTAGGGAAAAACGAGGGTGCTACAAGGGTGCAACTAGGAAGCAAATGGGGCGCACAAAGAGCACAACTAGGACGCAACTAGGGCACAAGAAGGGCGCAACTAGGGCGCAACTAGGGCGCTTCTAGGTCGCAAGTAGGGCGCAACTTGGGTGCAACTAGGGCGCAACTAGGGCGCAACTAGGGCGCAACAAGGGTACAACTCGGGCGCAACAAAGGCGCAACTGAGGCACAACTAGGGTACAACTTGGGAGCAACTAGGGCGCAACTAGGGCACAACTAGGGCACAATTAAGGTGCAAGGAAGGGGGAAAGTAGGGCACAATTAGGGTGTAACTAGGGTGCAACTAGGGCTCAACCAGGGCGTAACTAGGGTGCAACAAGGGCGCAACTAGGGCGCAACTAAGGCATAACTAGGATGCAACTAGGGTGCAACTAGGGCGTAAATAGGGTACAATTAAGGCCTAACAAGGGTGCAACTAGGGCGCAACTAGGGCGGAACTCAGACGTAGCTAGTGCCCAACTTAGGCACAACTAGGGCACAACTAGAATGCAATGAGGGAACAAATAGGGAACAACTAGGGTGTAACTAGGGGCGCAAGAAGGATGCAAGTTTGGCATAACTAGGACGCAACTAGGATGTAACCAGGGCACAAGTAGGGCTGACGTAGGGTGCAAGTATGGTGCAACTGGGGTGCAACTATGGCACAACTAGGGCGCGACTAGGGCGCAACTAGGACGCAACTAGGGCGCAACCAGGACGTAACTAGGGAGCAAGTAGGGTACAAGTAGGGCGCAAGTAGGGTGCAACCATGGCACAATTAGGGCATAAGTAGGGCGCACGTACGGCCCAACAAGGGCGTATCTAGTGCCCGATTGAGACGCAAGTAGGGCGCATCTAGGACGCAACTAGGACAGAAGTAGGACGAAGGTAGGGCGCAAGTAATGCGCAACTAGGGTGCAACTAGGGTGCAACTAGGGCGTAACTAGGGCGCATCTAGGGTGCAACTAGGGAGCAAGTAGGACACAGGGCGGGCAAAAGTAAGGCGCAAGAAGTGCGCAACTAGGGTGCAACTAGGACGAAGCTAGTACTCAAGTGAGGCACAACTAGGGTGCAACTAGGGCGTAACTAGGGCGCAAGTCGGGCTCAAGTAGGGCGCAAGTAGGGCCCAACTAGGGCACAAATAGGGTGAAACTAGGACCCAAGTAGAGCACAAGGCGTAACTAGGGCCCAACCAGGGCATAGCTAGTATCCAACTAAGGCACAACTTGGGTGCAACTAGGACGCAAGTAGAGCGCAAATAGGGAACAACTAGGGCACAACTAGGGCACAAGTAGGGCGCAAGTAGGGCACATGTAGGGCGCAACTAGGGCACAACTAGGGTGCAACTAGGGTACAACTAGGACGCAACTAGGGCACAACTAGGGCGCAACTAGGATGCAAGTGGGGCGCAACTATGGCGCAACTAGGGCACAAAGAGGGCGCAAGAAGGGCACAACTAGGGTGAAACTAGGACACAACTAGGGTGTTACTAGGACGCTATTCGGGCGAAACTAGGGCACAACTAGGGCACAACTAGGGCGCAACTAGGGCTCAAGTAGGGTGCAACGAGGGTGCAACTAGGATGCAACTAGGGCGCAACTAGGGTGCAACTAGGACGCAACTAGGGTGCAACTAGGGCGCAACTAGGGCGCAACTAGGGCGCAAGTAGGGCGCAAGTAGGGTACAACTAGGGAACAACTAGGGCGCAACCAGGGGGAAACTAGGGCACAACTAGCCCGAAGGTAGGATGCATCTTGGAAACAACTAAGGTATAGGTAGGGTTCAACCAGAGCGCAACTAGGGCGTAGCAAATGCCCAACTGAGGCGCAAGTAGGATGCAACTAGGGCCCATTTAGGGCGTATCTAGGGTGGAAGTAGGGTGAAAGTAGGGGGCAAGTACGGCCCAAATAGGGCATAGCCAGTGCACAACTGAGGCACAAGTAGGGCGCAACTAGGACGCAGCTAGGGTGGAAGTAGGATGCAAGTAGGGCACAACAAGGGTGCAACTAGGGCGTAACTAGGACGCAACTAGGGCACAAGTAGGGCGCAACTAGGGTGCAAGCAGAGCACAACTAGGGCGAAACAAGGACGCAACTAGGGCCCAACTAGGACGCAACAAGGGCGTGACTAGGACGCAAGTAGGGCGCAACTAGGGTGCAACTAGGGCGTAACTAGGGCGTACCTAGGGCGCAACTAGGACCAAGTAGGACGCAACTAGGGCACAACTAGGGCGCAACTAAGGCACAACTAGGGCGCAACTAGGACACAGCTAGGGTAAAACTAGCCACAATTGAGGTACAACTAGGGCGCAACTCGGACGCACGTAGGGCGCAAATAGGGCGCAACTAGGGAACAAGTAGGTCTCAACTAGGGTGCAACTAGGTCGCAACTAGGGCGCAACTAGGGCGCAACTAGGGCATAAATCGGGTGCAATAACAGCTCAAGTAAGGCGCAACTAGGACATGACTAGGGCACAACTAGAGCGCAAGTAGGGTACAAGTAGGGCGTAGCTAGAGGGCAACTCGGGCGTAAGAAATGGGCAACTAGGGCGCAACTAGGATGCAACTAGGGCATAACTAGGGCACAAGTAGGGCGGAACTAGGACACAACTTGGGAGCAACTAGGATGCAAGTAGGGCACAAGTAGGGCGCAACTAGGGTGCAAGTAGTGTACAAGTACGGCACAACTAGGACGCAACCAGGGTGCAACTAGGGCGCAACTTGGGTGCAACTAGGACACAACTAGGGCGCAACTAGGGTGCAACTACGGTGCGACTAGGGCGCAACTAAGGTACAACTAGGGCACAACTAGAGTGAAGCTAGGGCGCAACTAAGGAATATCTAGTGCCTAACTGAGGAGAAACTAGGGTGCAACTAGGACGCAGGACTAGGGTGCAACTAGGGCGCAACTACGGCGCGACTAGGATGCAACTAAGGTGCAACTAGGGCACAAGTTGAGCACAGCTAGGGCGCAACTAAGGAATAGCTAGTGCCTAACTGAGGCGAAACTAGGGCGCAACTAGGGCGCAAGTAGGACGCAAGTAGTGCACAACTAGGATGTAACTAGGACACAACTAGGGCACAAGTAGGACACAACTAGGACATAACTAGGGCACAACTGGGTCGCAAGTGGGATGCTAGAAGGGCGCAACTAGGAAGCAACTAGGGCGCAACTAGGGCACATCTAGTACGCATTTAGGTCGCAACTAGGGTGCAACTATGGTGCAACTAGGGCCTAACTAGGGCTCAAGGAGGACGCAAGTAGGGTGCAACTAGAGCGCAACTAGCGCGCATGTAGGGCACAACTAGAACACAACTAGGGCCTAAGTAGGACGCAACTAGGGCACAACTAGGGCAAAACTAGGGTGCGACTAGGTGGAAACTTGGGCTTAACTAGGGCACAAGTAAGGAAAACCTAGGGCAAAACTAGGGCACAACTAGGATGCAACAAGGGTGCAACTAGGGTGCAACTAGGGCGCAACTAGAGCGCAACTAGGGTACATCTAGGGTGCAACTAGGGTGCAAGTAGGGTGTAAGTCGGGCAGAAGTAGGGAACAACTAGGGTATAATGAGGGTGCAACTTGTGCATAACTAGGGCGCAACTATGGCACAACTAGGGCATAGCTAGTGCCCTACTGAGGCGCAAGTAGGGCGCAACCAGGATGCAACTAAGGCGCAACTAAGGCACAAGTAGGGCGCAAGTATGGCCCAACTAGGGCATAGCTAGTGCCAAACTGAGGCGCAAGTAAGGTGCAACTAGTGTGCAGCTATGGCGGAACTATTACGGAGGTAGGGGGAAAGTAGGGCATAAGTAGGGTGCATCTAGGGCGCAAATGGGGCACAACTAGGGTACAACTAGGGCACAAGTAGGGCGTAACTAGGATGCAACTAGGGCACAAGTAGGACGCAACTAGGGCATAGCTAGTGCCCAACTAAGGCGCAAATAGAGCGAATCTAGGATGCAAGTAAGACACAATTAGGGCGTAACTAGGACGCAAGTGGTCCGCAACTAGGCCGTAAGTAGGGCGCAACTAGGGTGCAACTAGGGTCCAACTACGGTGTAGCTAGTGCTCAACTGAGCTGTAACTCGGGCACAAGTAGGACACAAGTAGGGCACAAGTAGGGTACAAGTAGGACACAACAAGGGCACAACTAAGGCATAACTGGGGTGCAAGGAGGGTGCAGCAATGGTACAAACTAGGACGCAAGTAGGGCGCAGCCAGGGTGCAACTAGGGCACAACAATGGCGCAACTAGGGCAGAACCAGGGCGCAAGTAGGGTACAACTAGGGCACAACTAGTGCCCAGCTGAGGCGCAACTAGGGCACAACCAGGACGCAAGTAGGGCGCAAGTAGGGCGCAACTAGGGCACAACTAGATCAAAGCTAGGGTGCAACTAGGATGCAAGTAGGATGCAAGTGGGGCACAACTAGGGTGCAAATAGGGCGCAACTAGGGTGCAATCAGGGCACAAATAGGGCATAAATAGGGTGCAATCATGGTGTAACTAGGGTGTAACTAGGACTCAACTAGGGCATAACTAGGATGTAAGTAGGGTGCAAATAGGACAAAACTAGGGCGCAACTCGGGTGCATCTAGGACGCAAGTAGGGCCCAAGTAGGATGCAAGTAGGGATCAACTAGGACGCAACTAGGGTGCAACTAGGGTGCAACTAGGGTGTAAGTAGGGCGCGACTAGGGTGCAACTAGGGTGCAACAACGACACAACTAGGGTGCAACTAGGGCGCAATTAATGACCAACTTAGGCGCAAGTAGGGCGCAACCAAGAAGAAACTAGGACGCAAGTAGGGCGCAAATACGGCCCAACTAGGACGTAGCTAGTGCCCAACTGAGGCACAAGTAGGGTTCCACTAGGGCGCAACTACGGCTGAAGTAGGACATAGATAGGACACAAGTAGGGTACAACTAGGGTGCAACTAGGGCGCAACTAGAGCACAACTAAGGCGCAAGTAGGGCGTAACTTAGACAAAACTAGGACACAACTAGGGCGCCACTAGGGCGCAAGTAGGGTGCAAGTAGGGCGCAACTGGGGTGGAACCAGGATGCAACTAGGGCGTAGCTGATGCCCAACTCAGGTGCACCAAGGGCACAACTAGGGCGCAACTAGGGCGCAAGTAGGGCACAAATGAAGCGCAACTAGGCCACAACTAGTATGCCTGTAGGGCGCAACTAGGGCGCAACTAGGGTGCAAGTAGGGCACAACTAGGGAACAACTAGGGCACAACTAGGACGTACCTAGTGCGTAACAGAGGCACGGTTAGGATGCAACTAGGGCTCTATTACGAAGCAACTAGGGCACAACGATGGTGGAACTAAGGCGCAACTAGGACGCAACTAGGGCGCAACTAGGGCGCAACTAGGACACATGTATGGCACAACGATGGCACAATTGGTGCACAACTAGGGCGCAACAAAGGAAAAACCAGGGCGCAAGTAGGGCGCAAGTAGGGCTCAACTAGTTCACAAATAGGGCGTAACTAGGGTGCAGCTAGGACGCAACTAGGCCGAATGTAGGATGGAAGTAAGGCACAACTAGGGGCCAACTAGGGCACAAGTAGGGCGCAACTAGGTCGCAATTAGGGCACAAGTAGTACCAAACTAGGATACAAGTAGGATGCAATGAGGGCGCAATTAGGGCGCAACTAGGGCACAACTAGGGCGCAACTAAGGCGCAACTAGAGCACAAGTAGGGCAAAACTATGGTTTCATTAGGGTTCAAACAGGACGCAAGTCTGGTGCATCTAGGGTGTAACTAGGGCGCAACTATGGCTCAACTAGGGTGCAACTAGGGTGCAACTAGGGCACAAGTAGGGTACAATTTTGGCACAACTAGGGTGTAACTAGGGCGCAAGCAGGATGCAAGTAGGACGCAACAAGGGTGCAACTAGGGTGCAACTAGGACACAACTAGGGTGCAAATAGGATGCAACTAGGGTGCAACAAGGGCTCAACTGGGACGCAAGTAGGGTGTAACTAGGGTGCATATACGTTGTAAGTAGGGCGTAACAAGGGCATAACTAAGGCGTAACTAGGGCATAACTAGGGTGCAACTAGGGTGCAACTTGGACACATGTAGGGCGTAACCAGGGCACAACTAGGGTGCAACTAGGGCACAACTAGGGCGCAGGAAGGACACAACGAGGGTGCTACTAGGGTCCAAGTAGGGTAGAAATATGACATAATTAGGGTGCAACTAGGGCGCAAGTAGTGCACAACTAGGGCACAAGTAGGGTGCAAGTAGCCCGCAACTAGGGCGCAACTATGGCGCAACTAGGGCACAACTAGGACGCAACTAGGACACAACTAGGGCGCAACTAGGGTGCAACTAGAGTGAAACTAAGGTGCAAGTAGGACGCCAATGGGGTCCAACGAGGGCGCAAGTAGGGTGCAAGTAGGCAGCAAGTAGGGTGCAACTACAATGCAAGTAGGACACAAGTAGGGCGTAACTAGGGTGCAACTAGGGCGCAACTATGATGCAGCTAGGGCACAAGTCGGGTGCAACTAGGGTGCAAGTAGGGCGCAACTAGGGCGTAACTAGGGGACAAGGAGTGCGCAAGTAGGGCGCAACTAGGTTGCAACTAGGGCGCAACCAGGATGCAACCAGGGCACAACTAGGGCGCAACTAAGGCGCAACTAGGGCGTAACTAGGGTGCAAATAGGGCGCAAGTAATGCATAATAAGGGCGCATCTAGGGCACAATTAGGGCATAACTAGGGCGCAACTAGGACACAAATAGGGCGCAACTAGAGTGCAACTAGGGTATAACTAGGATGTAACTAGGAAGCAACGAGGCTACAAGTAAGGTGTAAGTAGGGAGCAACTAGGGCACAACCTGGGCGCAACTAGGGTGCAACTAGGGCGCAAATAGGGTGCAACTAGGGCGTAACTAGGGCAAGACTAGGCCGCAACTATGGCGCACCTTGGGGGCATCTATGGCGTAGCTAGTGCCCAACTGAGACACACATAGGTTGGAACTAGGTTGCAAGTATGGCGCAAGTAGGGTGCAACTAGGGCACAACTAGGACACAATTAGGGTGCAACTTTTGTGCAACTAGGACGCAACTAGGGCACAACTAGGGTGCAACTAAGGCGCAAGTAGGACGCAACTAGGGCGTAACTAGGGCGTAACTAGGGTGCAAATAGGGTGTAATTGGGACGTAACTAGGGTGAAACAAGGGTGCAACTAGGGCAAAACTAGGGCGCAACTAGTGCGCAAGTAGTGTGCAAGTAGGGTGCAACTGGGGTGCACCTAGGACACAAGTAGGGTGCAATTAGGGTTCAACTAGGACGCAAAGAGAGCGTTGTCAAAAGAATGGAGCGAGAGGCAGAAGCGATGGCAGAAGCAGGTACAAGCAGTAGAGGATTCAGAGACACAGGAGACGTTTGACTGAAGCGAAGAACTGCGAGGAGATGCAGAAGTTAGGAGTAAAGTGAGGACCAATGGGATTGCAGGAACCAAGTGAGAGGGAGGGCGTAGACGTGGATTCAATGAGATAATGCCAGAAGCGTAAGTGGAAGGGTGATGGCCAGGGCAAGTCGAGCGAAGGAGCAAGAGTGACAAAGCGATAAGGAGTGAGACTGAGGACTCAGATTGAGTGATGCGAAAGAATGAGCAGTGAGCAAGCTGAGCGGAGACACGGCGGCAAAGCCACAGAACCAAAGGCGATCAGAGTGGAAGTAAATATTCTGGGTTAATTTTGGAGGGAATTAACGTCCTCCGTACATACAATAGAACAGAAAAAAAGCAAGAGCATCAATGGCTTCTCTCCGCTAGCCGAACGCGTAGCAACGTGATCGCTTATTAGGGACAGCTTGACTCTCATGGAACGGTCATGACCAACCAGCCGTTGCCGAAGAGGTTCGACGTGGGACCTGAACCTGTGTCAAGAACTCAGATTATCTGAGAGTTGTTTATTGCACAGACGACCTTGTCGGAGTCATATTTTTGACAAGCGCAACTAGGGTGCTACTAGGACACAACTAGGGTGCAAGTTGGGCGCAAGTAGCCCGCAACTAGGGCACAACTATGGCAAAACTAGGGCACAACTAGGACACAACTAGGGCGCAACTAGGGTGTAACTAGGGCGTAACTAGGGCGCAATTAGGGTGTAAGTAAGGTACAACTAGGGCGAAACTAGGGCGTATATAGAGAGAAAGTAGGGCGGAAGTAGGACACAACTAGGGTGTAAGTAGGGCACAACTAGGGTGCAATTAGGGTGTAACTAGGGTGCAAATAGGACGCAACTAGGACACAAGTAGGATGCAACTAGGGTGCAACTATGGCACAACTAGGGCGCAACTAGGGTGCGAATAGGGCGAAATAGGACACATCTAGGATGGAAGTGGGGCGTAAGTAGGGTGCAACTAGGGCGCAACTAGGGCATAAATAGGGTACAACAAGGGCGAAACTAGGGCACAACTAGGACGTAACTATGGCGCAACTAGGGCGCAAGTAGGTCGTGAGTATGGCGCAACTAGGACACAACTAGGGTACAACCAGGGCGCAACTAGGGCGTATGTACGGCATAACTAGGGTGCAACTAGGGTACAACTAGGGCACAACTAGGGCGTAGCCAGTGTCCAACTAAGGCGCAAGAAGGGCGCAACTAGGGTGCAAGTAGGGTGCAACTAGGGCGCAAATAGGGCGTAAGCAGGGCGCAACTAGGGTACAACTAGGGCGAAACTAGGGCATAGCTAGTGCCCAACCGTGGCACAACTAGTGTGCAACTAGAGTGCAACTAGGGCATATCTAGGATGAAACTAGGGTACAACTAGGGGGCAACTAGGGCGCAACCAGAGTGCAACTAGGCGGCACCTAGGGTGCAACTAGGTCGCAAGTAGGGAACAAATAGGAAGAAACTAGAACACTACCAGGACACAACTAGGGCGCAACTAGGGTGCAACTAGGGCATAACTAGGGCGCAACAAGGGTGCGTCTAGGGTGCAACTAGGGCATAAGTAGAGCATAAGTAGGGCACAAGTAGGGCACAACTAGGACGTAACGAGGGTACAACAAGGACACAACTAGGGTGCAAGTAGGACGCAACTGGGGTACAACTAGGGTGCAACGAGGGCACAAGTAGGGCGCAACTAGCATGTAGCTAGTGCCCAAGTGAGGCAAATGTTGGGCGCGACTAGGATGGAACTAGGGTGCAACTAAGGCACAAGTAGGGCACAAATATGGCCCAACTAGGGCATAGCTGCTGTCAAACTGAGGCGCAATGTAGGGCGCAACTAGGGCGTAGCTATGGTGGAAGTAGGACGGAAGTGGGGGGCAAGTAGGGCATAACTAGGACGTAACTAGGGTGCAACTAGTGCACAACTAGGGCGCAAGTTGGGCATCACTAGGGTGTAACTAGGACGTAAGAAGGACACAACTAGGGCCTAACAAGGACACAACTAGGGTGTAGCTAGTGTCCAAGGAAGGTACAACTAGAGCGTAACTACAACGCAAGTAGGGAGCAAGTAGGGCACAACTAGTGTGTAAGTAGGGCGCAACTGGGGTGCAACTAGGGTGAAGCTAGTGCCTAATTAAGGCGCAACGAGGGCCTAACTAGGGTGCAACTAGGGTGCAAGTAGGGCGCAACTAGGGCGCAACTAGGGTGCAACAACGGTACAACTAGGGCACAACTAGGTCATAGCTAGTACCCAAGTAAGGCGTCAATAGGTCGCAACAAGGACAAAACTAGGGAAAATGTTGGAAAAATGATAAAATGGGGTATGCTCCAAAATGGCATTACGCAGAGGGCCAGGGGAGAGGCGCCACTCTCTCCCCTCACCCTCTGCCACCTATGTGCTACCCTGATCTACACTGTGCCCCATGTCTACCGTTGGGTCAGGAGAGAGGGTAGTCCCATGCCTCCCCTGCCCATTCATATGTACCTGTTGTCCGAGAGGGGTATGACCACGAGTAGCATATACTGTGTGGACCTTTGCACTCCTGTGCAAAGTGGTCTGGAAAGGGTAGCCTGAGCGGAGCTCTGGCAGGAGGCTGACGTGGCATCTCGAAAGGAGCAGACGGAGAACAGAGTACCGGACTGCCCGTCCGATTGATATGGAGGGAAGACTGTGCGGACATGTGGGGGGGGGGGGATGTGGCATCGATGAATATCGATGACACAGAAACTCGGAGGCCATCTGATCAAAGATCAACGACGCACGACCAACGTATAAACAACATGTACCGGACCACATCGGAAGACAACAAAAGAACAGCACTATTCAGGTCTTACCGAAGAACCTGTGTGACCGGGACCCAAGTACAACGACGAAGACGGCAGGTGCCGACGGCAGACGACAGAACCGTTACTGCGGAGCGAGACACACAGGAACTGAAGGCGAGCGAAGCAGAATTTAAGGCAGAGCCAATCCTCATTTCATTATTCTTTTGAGTACCAAATGTCAGTAGCACCTGTACCCAGGAGTTGATAGATTCTGATGAATGGAGTTAACTCCTCTATCGCTGGTTGAGCAGATCTGGCTGTGAGCGCCTGTGTTGATCTGCTCTGGTTCTGAGCGATTGATTTGCGCTGTCCAGAAAATTTTCTTGTGCCATTCAACGATCTCCAATTCTAACAGTAGCTGGTACCCAAGTAAGGCGTCAAAAGGGCGCAACAAGGACAAAACTAGGACGCAAGTAGGGTGCAAGTACGGCCAAACCAGGACATAGCTAGTGCAGAACTGAGGTGTAAGTAGGGCATAACTAGGGCGCAGCTAGGGCTGAAGTAGGACACAAGTAGGGCGCAAGTAGGGCACAACTAGGGTACAAGTAGGGCACAATTGGAGTGCAATCAGGGAGTAGCAGGACGGAACTAGGAGAATTGTAGGGCACAACGAGGTCGCAACTAGGGCGCAAGTAGGAAGCAAGTAGGGCGCAAGTAGGGCCTAAGTAGGGCACAACTAGGGTGGAACGAGGACGCAACTAGGGTGTAGCTAGTGCCCAACTAAGGCGCACCAAGGGCGCAACTAGGGCGCAAGTAGGGCACAAATGAGGCACAACTAGGATGCAACTAGTACCTTTGTAGGACAGAAGTAGGGCACAACTAGGGTGCAAGTAGGGGGTAACCAGGGCACAACTAGGGCGTACCTAGTGTGAAACCAAGGCACAGCTAGGGTGCAATTAGGGCGCCATTAAGATGCAAGTAGGGCACAACTATGGCGCAACGAAGGTGCAACTAGGGCACAACGAGGGCGCAACTAGGGCGCATGTACGGTGCAATTATGGCGCAACTAGGGTGCAAGACACGACTTGAATGCAACTAGGGCACAATCAGGACAAAAGTAGGGCTCAAGTAGGGCGTAACAAGGGCACAAGTAGGGTGTAACAAGGGCGTAATTAGGACGCAAGTAGTATGCAAGTGGGACGTAAGTAGGATGCATTTAGAGTACAATGAGGATGGAACTAGGGCACAACTAGGGTGTAACCAGGGCGCAACTAGGAAACAACTAGAGCACAAGTAGGGCGCAACTAGGGTGCAAGTAGGGCGCAAGTAGGACGCAAGTATGGTGCAACAAGGACGTAACTAAGGCGTAACTAGGGCGCAACCAGGGCGCAAGTAGGGTGCAACTAGGGCAGTGCAAGGGTGCAACTAGGGCGCAAGTACGGTGCAAGTAGGACGTAACAAAGGTGCAACTAGGGTGAAACTAGGGTGTAAATAGGGTGCAACTAGGGTGTAACTAGGACGGAACTGGGGGACAAGTAGGACACAAGTAGGGCGCAACTAGGGTGCAAGTATGGCGCAAGAAGGGTGCAACAAGGGCACAACTTGGGTGAAAATAGGACGCAACTAGGGTGCAAGTAGGACGCAACTAGGGCTCGCAAGTAGGGCACATCTAGGATGTAACTGGGGCGTACCTAGGGCACAACTAGGGTACAACTAGGACGCAACTAGGGCACAACCAGGGTACAACTAGGGCGCAACTAGGGCACAACCAAGGCGCAAGTAGGGCTGACAAGGGCACAACTACGGTCCAACTAGGGTGGAAGAAGAATGCAAGAAGGGTGCAACTAGGGTGCATCGAGGGCGCAACTAGGGCGAAACTAGGACACAACTAGCTTGCAACTAGGGCACAACTATGGCGGAAGTAGTCCACAACTAGGACACAAATAGGACGCAACTAGGGCACAACTAGGGCGCAACTAGAGCATAACTAGGGTGCAAGTAGGGGACAACTAGGGTCCAACTAGGGCGCAAGTAGGGCTCAAGTAGGGCGCAAGGAGGGTGCAACTAGGGTGCAAGTAGGGCACAAGTATGGCACAGGTAAGGTGCAACTAGGGCGCAACTAGGGCACAACTAGGTTACAAGTAGGGTGCAACTAGGGCACAAGTAGGGTGCAAGTAGGATGCAAGTAGGGCGCAACTAGGTTTCAACTAGAGCGTAATTAGGATACATCTAGGACACAACTAAGGCAAAACCTGGAGGCAACTAAGGTGCAACTAGGGCGTAACTAGGGTGAAACTAGGGTGCAAGTAATGCGTAATAAGGGAACAACTAGGGCACAACTAGGGCGCGTCTAGGGCGCAACCAGGGCACAACTAGGGCACAACTAGAGTGTAACTAGAGTGTAACTAGGGCGTAACTAGGGTGCAACTAGGACGCAACTAGGCAACAAGTAGGGTGAAAGTAGGGCGCAAGTAGGGCGCAACCTGGATGCAACTAGGGTGCAACGAGGGCACAAGTAGGGCGCAACTAGGACGCAACTAGGGCGCAACTAGGCCACAAGTAGGGTGTAACTAGGGGGGAACTAGGGTGTGGCTATCGCCCAACTGAGACGCAACTAGGTTGTAACTAGGTTGCAAGTATGGCGCAAGTAGGGTGTAACTAGTGCACAACTAGGGCGCAACTAGGGCGCAACTAGGGTGCAAGTAGGACACAACTAAGGAACAACTAGGGTGCAACTAGGGTGCAAGTAGGGCGTAACTAGGACTTAACTAGGGCGTAACTAGGGCGCCAATACGATGCAATTAGGACGCAACTAGTGTGCAACTAGGTTGTAACTAGGGTGCAACTAGGGCGCAAGTAGGGTGCAACTTGGACGCAACTAGGGTATAACTAGGGCGCAAGTAGGGTGAAAGTAGGGTGCATCTAGGAGGGAACTAGAGCGCGACTAGGACGCTACTAGGTTGCAACTAGGGTGCAAGTTGGGTGCGAGTAGCCCGCAACTAGGGCACAACCATGGCGCAACTAGGGCACAACTAGGACGCAACTAGGTCGCAACTAGGGTGCAAGTAGGGCCCAACTAGGGCGCAACTAGTGCGTAAGTAGAGAGCAAGTAGGACACAACTAGGGTGTAAATAGGGGACAAGTAGGGTGCAACTGGGGTGTAACTAGGGTGCAACTACGGCACAACTAGGATGCAAGTAGGGCACAACTAGGGCATAACTAGGGTGTAACTAGGGCGTAACTAGGATGTAACTAGGGCGCGACTAGGGCGCAACTGGGGTGCAGCTCGGGCACAACTAGGGTGTACCTAGGGTGCAACTAGGCTGTAAGTAATGTGCAACTAGAGCGCAACTAGGGTACAGCTATGGCGCAACAAGGGAACAACTAGGGCGCAACTATGGCTGAACTAGGACGCAACTAGGACGCAACTAGGACACAACTAGGCTACAACTAGGGCGAAACGTAGGACGTAAATTGGGCCAAACTTGGGCGCAACTAGGGCAGAAGAAGGTGCAACTAGGGCACAACTAGGGAAAAACTAGGCCGCAACTAGGGCGTAACTAGGGGACAACTAGGACGTTGCTAGTGCCAAACTGGGACACAACTACGATGCAACTAGGGAGTAAGTAGGATGCAAGTAGGACACAACCATTCCAAAACTAGGGTGCAACTAGGGTGCAACTAGGGCACAACTAGTGCGCAAGTAGGGCACAACTAGGACGCAAGTATGGCATAACTAGGGTGCAACTAGGGCGCAACTAGGGTGGAAAGACGGTGCAACAAGGGCGCAAAGAGGGTGGAACTAGGATGCAACTAAGGCAGAATTGGTGCGGAACTAGGGCACAACTAGGGCGCAACTAGGGTGAAACTAAGACGTAACTAGGGCACAACTAGGGTGCAACTAGGGCGTATCTAGGGCATAGCCAGTGCCCAATTGAGGTGCAACTAGAGCGCAACTAGGGCGCAAGTAGGGCACAAGTAGGGTGCAAGTAGGGCGCATTTAAGGCACAACTAGGGCATAACTAGGGCACAAGTAGTGCGCAACTAGGGTGCAACTATGGTGCAACCAGGGTGCAACTAGGGCGCAACTATGGCGTAAGTAAGGCGGAACTAGGGTGCAACTAGGGTGCAACTAGGGTGGAACTAGAGCACAACTAGGGTGCAACTAGAGCGCAACTAGGGCACAACAAAAGCGCAAGTAGGGCACAAGAAGTGTACAAGTAGGGGGAAACTGGCGCAAAACAAGGGCGCAACTAGGATACAACTAGGGCACAACTAGGGTTAAAAAAGGGCACAACTAGGGTGTAAGTTTTACGCAATCAGGACACAACTAGGATGCAACTAGTGTGTAACTAGTGCGCAACGAGGTTGCAACTAGGGCACAACTAAGGCGTATCTAGATCGCAGTTAGGGCGTAACCAGGGCGCAACTAGGATGTAACTAAGGCACAACTAGGAGGCAACTAGGGCGAAACTAGGGCGCACCTAGGGCATAGCTAGTGCACAAGTGAAGCGCAACTAGGGCACAACTAGGGCACAAGTAGGGCACAACTAGGGGGCAAATAAGGTGCAACGAGGACGCAACTAGGACGCAAGTAGGACGCAACTAGGGCGCAACTAGGGCGCAATTAGGGCACAAGTAGGGCACCACTATGGCGGAACGAGGGCGCAACATGGGTGTAATTAGTGTGTAACTAGGGTGCAAGTAGGATGTAACTAGGGCGCAAGTAGGGCATAACTAGGGTGCAAGTAGGACGCAACTAGGACGCAAGAAGGTTACAACTAGGGCACAACTATGGTGTAACTAGGGCCCAACTAGGGTGCAACTATGTCACAAGTAGGACGCTACTACGTTGCAACTAGGGCGCAACTAGAGCACAACGAGGCAGAACAGGTACACAACTAGGGCAAAGTAGGATGCAACAAGGGCACAACTAGGGTGCGACTAGGGCGCAAGTTGGATGCAAGTAGCGTGCAACTAGGACGTAACTATGGTAGAACTAGGATGCAAGTAGGACACAAATAGAACGGAACTAGGTTGCAACTAGGGCTCAAATAGAGCACAACTAGGGTCCAAGTAGGACAAAACTAAGGTGCAAGTAGGGCACAAGTAGGGCTCAAGTAGGACGCAAGTAGGGTGCAAGTAGGGCGTAACTAGGGCGCAAGTAGGGCGCAAGTAGGGCGCAACTAAGGCATAACTAGGTTGCTACTAGGACGCAACTGGGATGAAACAAGGACATAACTAGGGCACAACTAGGGTGCAACTAGACCACAGCAACGGTGTAACTAGGGTGTAAGTTATGCGCAATAAGAGTGCAACTAGGGCACAACTAGGGTGCCCCTAGGGCGCAACTAGGGCACAACTAGGGTGCAACTGGGACACAACTAGGCCGCAAGTAGGGGACAAGTAGGGCGCAACTAAGGCACAACTGGGGCGCATCTACTGCACAACTAGGGCGCAAGTAAGGCACAATTAGGGTGCAACTAGGGTGCAACTAGGGCACAACTAGGAAAGAACTAGGAGATAATTAGGGCATAGCTAGTGCCCAACCGAGACATAACTAGGATGCAAGTAGGGTGCTAGTTGGGCACAAACAGGGTGCAACTAGCGCAAAAGTAGGACGCAAGTAGGGCGCAAGTAGGGCGTGATTAGGGCGCAACTAGGATGCAACTAGGGCGTAGCTATCACCCAACCGAGACGCAACTAGGGTGCAACTAGGGCACAACTAGGAAAGAACTAGGAGATAATTAGGGCATAGCTAGTGCCCAACCGAGACATAACTAGGATGCAAGTAGGGTGCTAGTTGGGCACAAACAGGGTGCAACTAGCGCAAAAGTAGGACGCAAGTAGGGCGCAAGTAGGGCGTGATTAGGGCGCAACTAGGATGCAACTAGGGCGTAGCTATCACCCAACCGAGACGCAACTAGGTTGCAACTAGGGCTCAATTTTGGGGCAAGTAGGGTACAACTAGGACACAACTAGGGCGTAACCAGGGCGCAGCTAAGGTGTAAGTATGACGCAACTAGGACGCAACTAGGGTGCAACAAGGACGCAAGTAGGGTACAAATAGGGCGTACCTAGGGCGTAACTAAGGTGCATGTAGGGTACAAACAGGATGCAACTAGGATGCAACTAGGGTGCAACTAGGGCACAACTAGGACACAACTAGGGCGCAAGTAGGGTGCAACTAGGGTGAAGCTAGGGTGCAACTAGGATGCAAGTAGGGTGAAAATAGGGTGCAACTAGGATGCAACTAGAGCGCAACTAGGTCATAACTAGGGCGCGATCAAGACACAAGTAGGGTGAAAGTAGCCCCCAAATTGGGTGCAACTATGGCCCAACAAGGTCACAACTAGGACACAACAAGGGTGAAACTAGGGTGCAACTAGGGCATAAGTAGGGCGAAATGAGGCTACAAGTAGGTCGTAACTAGGGCACAATTAGGGTGTAAGAAGGGTGCAAGTAGGATGCAAGTAGGGCACAACTAGGGTGCGAGTAGGGCACAAGTAGGGTGCAACTAGGGCAAAACTAGGGCACAATTGGGACGCAACTGTGATGCAAGTAGGGTGCAAATAGGTCTTAACTAGGGTGCAACTAGGACGTAACTAGGGCGCAACTAGGGCACAACTAGGGTACAACTAGGGTGTACCTAAGGCGTAACCAGGGTGTAACTAGGGTCCAAGTAATGCGTAATTAGGACGAAACTAGGGCACAACTAGGACGCAACTAGGGCAAAATCAGGGTGCAACTAGGGCGTAACTAGGGTGCAACAAGGGAAAAACTAGGGCGCAACCACGTTGTCACTAAGAAAAAAGTAGGCGGTAAGTAGTGCAAAAGTAGGGCACAAGTAGGGCAAAACTTTGGCGTAACTAGAACGCAACTAGGTCGGAAGTATGGCGCAACTAGGGCACAACTAGGATGCAACTAGGCCGCAGCTAGGGCGTAACTAGGGGACAACTAGGACATAGCTAGTGTCCAACCGAGACACAACTAGGAGGCAACTAGGGCACAAGTATTGTACAAGTAGGGGGCAACTAGCCAAAAACTAGGGAGAAACTAGGGCACAACTATGGCACAACTAGGGCGCAACTAGGACGCAAGTAGGGCACAACTAGGGTGCAAGTATGGCGTAACTAGGGCACGACTAGGGTGCAACTAGGGCACAACTAGGGTGCAAGAAGGGTGCAAACAGGGTGCACCTTGGGTGAAACTAAGGCGGAACTAGGGCGCAACTACGGTGTAACTAGGACGCAACTAGGGTGCAACTAGGACGCAACTAGAGCATAGCTAGAACCCAACTGAGGTGCAACTAGGGCACAACTAGGGCGCAAGTAGGGCACAAGTAGGGCACAAGTTGGGCGCTACTAGGGCACAACTAGGGCGCAACTAGGGCGCAAGTAGGGCATAACTATGGTACAGCTAGGGCGTAATTAGGGCGCGAATAGGGTACAAGTAGGGCTCAACTACAGCACAACTAGGGCGTAACTAGCGTGTAAGAAGGGTACAACTAGGGTACAACTAGGGGATAACTAGGGCGCTAGCAGGGCGCAAGTAGGGCGCAATGATGGTGCAACTAAAGTACAACTAGGGCGCAACTAGGGTGTAACTATGGCGCAACTAGGGCACAAATAGGATGCTACTAGGGTGCAACTAGGGCGCAACTAGGGCGCAACTAGAGTACAATAAGGATGCAACTAGAGCGCAACTAGGGCACAAAACTAGGGTGCAACTAGAGCGCAACTAGGGCACAAGTAGGGTGCAAGGAGGGCATAACTAGGGAAAACTAGGGTACAACTAGGGCACGACTAGGACACAACTAGAGTACAAGTAGGGCGTAACTAGGGCAAAAGTATGGCACAACTAGGGCGCAAGTAGTGTGCAACTACGGTGCAACTAAGGCACAACTAGGACATAACTACGGCGCAAGTTGGACGCAACTAAGGAACAACTAGGGCGCAGCTAGGGCACAACTAGGGCATAGCTAGTGCCCAACTCAGGTGCATCTAGGGTGCAACTAGGGCGCAAGGAGAGCGCAAGAAGGGTGCAACTAGGACGCAAATAGGGTGCAACTAGGGCGTAACTAGGGTGCAACTAGGGTGCAGCTAGGGCACAATTAGGGCGCAAGTAGGACGCAACTAGGGCGCAACTTGGACGCAACTAGGGCAAAACTAGGGTGCAACTAGGGTGCAAGTAGGGCGCAACTAGGGCGCAAGTAGGGAGCAACTAGGGCGCAACTATGGTACGACTAGGACGTAACTAGGGTGCAAACATGTCGCAAGGAGGGTGCAACTAGGGTGAAACGAGGGCTTAACTAGGGCGCAACTAGAGCGTAAGTAGGGTGTAACAAGACTGAAACTAGGGCACAAAACTATGGTACAACAAGAGCACAACTAGGGCGCATCAAAGGCACAACTATGGTACAACTAGGACGCAAGTAGCCTGCAAGTAGGATGCAACTATGGCGCAACTAGGACACAACTTGGACGCAACTAGAGAGTAAATTGGGTACAACTAGGGCACAAGTAGGGCACAACTAGGGTGCAAGTAAGACACAACAAGGGCATAACTAGGGCGCAAGTAGGGCTCAAGTAGGAAAAAATAAGGCCTAACTATGGTGCCAGTAGGGCACAAGTAGGGTGCAACTAAGGTGCAACTAGGATGCAACTAGGGTGTGACTAGGACGCAAGTAGGGTATAACTAGGACGCAAGTAGGGCAAATCTAGGGTGCAAGTAGGACGCAAGTAGGGTGCAACTAGGGCGTAACTAGGACGCAACTAGGGTGCAACTAGGGTGCAACTAGGACGCAACTAGGATGCAACTAGGCCGTAACTAGGGTGCAACTAGGACGCAAGTTATGCGCAATGAGGGTGAAACTGGGGCACAACTAGGGCTCAACTAGGGCACAACTAGGGCGCAATAAGGTGCAACTAGGTCGTAACTAGGTCGCAAGGAGTGGGAAAGTATGGCACAAGTAAGGCAACAACTTGGACGCAACTAGGGTGCAACTAGGGCGTAAGTAGGGCGTAACTAGGGTGCAACTAGGGCACAAGTAGGATGCAAGTAGGGCGGAACTAGGGCTCAAGTAGGGTGCAAGTAGGGTGCAAGTAGGTTGCGACTAGGAAGCAACTACGATGCAACTAGGGTACAAGTAGGGTGCAAGTAGGACGCAAGTAGGACGTAACGAGGGAAAAACTGGGACACAAGTAGGGTGCAAGTAGGGCGCGACTAGGGTATAACTAAGCCACAACTACGGCACAACTAGGGCACGACTGGGGTGCAACCAGGGACAACGAGGGCACAATCACGGCGTAACTAGGGCCCAAATAGTGCGCAACTGGGGCACAACTAGGGTACAATTACGACCAACTAGGGTGTATCTAGGACACAACAAGGGCACAACTAGGGTACAACTAGGGCGCAACGATGGTTTAAGTTGGGCGCAAGTAGGGCGTAACCAGGGCACAATGAGGTCGCAACTACAACACAACTAGGGGGAAATTAGGGCGCAACTAGGGCACAAGTAGGGTATAACTAGGACACTAGGGTACAAATAGGGTGTAACTAGGGTGAAACTAGGGCGCAACTAGGACACAAGTAGGACACAAGTGGGGGGCAACTAGGGTGCAACTAGGGCGCAACTAGGGTATACAACTAGGGTGCAAGTAGGGCGCAACTATGGCAAAACTACCGTGGAACAAGGGTGCAAGTAGGGCATAGCTAGGGCACAACTAGGGTGCAACTACGGTGTAGCTGGTGCCAAGCTGAGGCCAAAAGAGGGCCTAACTATGATGCAACTGGGGCGCAAGTAGGGCAAAACTAGGGTGCAACTACGGCGCAACTAGGGCGCAACTAGGGCGCAACTTGGGCGCAACAGGGCGCAAGTAGGGTGCAACTGGGGCGCAATCAAAAGGCAACTAGGGTGTAGCTAGTGTCCAACTGAGGCGCAACTAGGGCATAAATAGGGTGTGAGTAGGGTGCAAGTAGGGCACAACTAGGGTACAACTAGGGCGTGAGTAGGGTGGAACTAGGTAGCAACTAGGGTGCAACTAGGGAGTAATTAGGCGAAACTAGGGCACAACCACGGAGCAACTAAGGCATAAATAGAGCACAACTAGGGCACAAACAGGGTACAAATAGGGTCCAACTAGTGCCCAACTAAGGTGCAACTAGGGCGTTACTAGTGCGCAAGTAGGGCATAAGTAGGGCGCGACTAGGGTGTAACCAGGACACGACCAGAGCGTAACTAGGGTGCAAGTAGGGCGCAACTAGGGCGCAACTAGTGGGAAACTAGGACAAGACTAGACGCAACTAGGGTGCAACTAGGGCACAACTAGGATGCAACTAGGACCCAACAAGGGCGCAACTAGGGCACAACTAGGCCGCACCTAGGGCACAACTAGGTCGCAACTAGGGCGCAACTATGTGTCAGAAATTATCTGTATCTATACAAGTCACAGATCACATTCTTGCAAAAGGGCAAACAAATTTTCTTCTTTAGCATCCGGCCCAGTTTGGACACGGTGCAATTATTCAAATACTCCTCGGAGTTCCGGGACATCTCTCCGGCGAGCTACAATAAGCCAGAACTTTCAGCACGTAGTTCAACCCTTCCAACCGGCCATCACACCAATAGCGGTACATCCGTCAGCCTCAATGGCAGCCTCTCCCTTGGAGGAACTCTTACCGGCAAGATCGCGCTCTCTTCAACGACTGCGCAGTCCGGTCCTTGCTACGCGCCAACAAGTCAAAGAGACAAGCTTCCCGCCAAAAATCCAATTGTGCACAACGGACAACTCGCTCAACAGAAGCCATACCCTAGACTTGTCTGGAGTCGCTTTGCGACTCCACCCTCTGCAGAATCAGCAACAACAGCAAGGCTGTTGCGGCTACAACAAGCGTAACGACCACCTTAGGGTATGGTTGGCGTGGCACGATTTACGGGCCCTGTCCTCCAAGCTACACGACCTCGACTTCGTTGGCGTATCTCGCAAACAACTCGACCTCGGCCGATCATCCGCTGGACACCGTTCGGACGATCGACCGAGGTCGTGTAGATTACCAGACACGCGACCGATGGAGAGGTCGTGTAGGTTAGAGGACAGTTTTTTACATCGTGCCGCGCCAAACATACCCTTAGCCGTAGGACCAGGATAGGACTAGGAATCGTAGTACTTATGCATGCCTCTTGTATCTTTCTAGTTACCCTTTGTGGTCAAATCAGTTGGCTTCACTCTGTCTCGGCCCGGGCTCTTGCCCTGCCCCCACTTGGCTCGGCCTCATGGCCCGCCACCAGTTCTTGGAGTTGTTCCTTGCCTTCATTATCATCTCCGCTCATTTAGCGCTTGCTTAGATGTATCCAGAAACTTAGGCCTGGTTGCCCTGCCAGCCTGCGCACATGCACTGCGGCAAGCCGGACGAACAGGCCCTTGTGTTGGCACCCTGACACTCCGGCATCCTCATCGTGACTTTTCTTTCGGCCCGCGTGTCTACGCTACGGCCCTCGTCCATCCCAATCATCTTCTCTGTCGGCCCGCGCTCCGTTTTTGCGCCACTTGCGTTTTTCCCGCCAGCGCCTCGGCGCTGCAGCCTCACAGCCAAAGCCTCGGCACTACCCCCAACATTTCATGCTCATCCTGTTATTGCAATCTCTTCATGCCTGATCAATCTCTCAGTGCTCGTGCCTATGCATCACGTCCAGTTCTACCGTTGTCACTGCATAACTCTCAACGCTCATCCGTCGGACCGCACCCAGACCTTTTATCATCTTGTCAAGATTATCCAACATCATGCAATGGTTCTCAAAATGGCAGCATTTCACTGTCACTAGGGTACAACTAGGGTGCAACTAGGGTGCAACTATGGTGCAACTAGGACACAACTAGGGCGCAACTAATGCGAAACTATGGTGCAACTAGGGTGCAAGTAGGGCACAAGTAGGGCGCAAGTAGGGGGCAACTAGTGCACAGCTAGGGTGCAACTAGGGCGCAACTTCGGTGCAACCAGGGAGTAACTAGGACGCAACTAAGGCAAAACTAGGGCGCAACTAGGACGTGGGTAGTACCCAACTGAGGCGCAAGTAGGGCGCAACTAGGGTGCAGCTAGGATGGAAGTAGGATGGAAGTACGGCGAAAGTAGGGTACAACTAGGGTGCAACAAGGGTGTAACAGGGGCGCAACAAGGGCGCAAGTAGGGTGCAACTAGGACAAAACTAAGGTGCAACTAGGGCGCAACAAGGGCACAAGTAGGGTATAAGTAGGGCGTAACTAGAACCCAAGTAGGATGCAACTAGGGTGCAACCAGGGCGCAAGTAAGGCGTAGTGAATGACCAAATTAGGCACAATTAGGGTGCAACTATGGCACATCTAGGACGCAAGTAGGGCGTAACTGAGGTGCAACTAGGACGTGACTAGAGCGCAAGTAGGGCATAACTAGGGCAAAACTAGGGCACAAGTAGGGCACAACTATTGTGTAACTAGGGTGTAACTAGGGCGTAACTAGTACCCAACTGACGCGTAACTAGGGCACAATTAGGGTGCCACTAGGATGCAAGTAGGGCGCAACTAGGACGTAACTAGGGCGCATCTAGGGCGGAACTAGGACGCAACTAGGGTACAACTGAGGGACAACTAGGGTGCAAGTGAGGTGCAACTAGGGTGCAACTAGGGCGTAACTAAGGTGCAACTAGGTCGTAACTAGGGTGCAAATAGGGTTCAACTAGGGTGCAACTAGTGCTCAACTGAGGTACAACTAGGGCACAACTAGGATGTAAGAAGGGCGCAAGTAGGACGCGACTAGGGTAAAACCAGTGCGCAATTAGGATGCAAGTAGATTGCAACTACGGCATAACAAGGGCACAACTAGGGTGTAGCTAGTATCCAACTGAGGCGCAACTAGGGTGCAAGAAGGGAGCAAGTAGGACGTAAGTAGGACACAACTAGGACACAACTAGGGTGTGACTAGGGTACAACTAGGGCGTAAGTAGGATGCAACTAGGGTACAACTAGGGTGCAACTAGGGTGCAACTAGGGTGCAACTAGGGTGTAACTATGACGTAATTAAGGGTGTAACAAGGGCATAACTTGGGTGGAACTAGGGCGCAACTAGGGCACAACTAGGACACAACTAGGGCGTAACTAGGGCGCAACTAGGGCACAACTAGGGAGCACCTAGGATGCAACTTGGGTGCAACCAGGGCGCAAGTAGGACGCAAGTATGACGCAACTAGGGTGCAAGTAGGAAGCATCTAGGGCGCAACTAGGGTGGACCTATGGCGCAACTAGGGTGCAGCTAGGACGTAACTGGGCATAACTAGGGCGCAACTAGGACACAAGAAGGGCGTAACTAGGATGCAACTAGGGCGCAACTAGGGCACAACTAGGGCAAAAGTACAGCACAACTCAGGTGTAAGTAGGGCGTAACTTGGGCGCAAGTAGAGCGTACCAGGGCACAACTAGGGCGCAAGTAGGGCACAACTAGGGTGTAAAAAAGGTGAAACTAGGGCATAACTAGTGCCCAACAGAAGCGGAACTAGGACGCAAGTAGGGTGCAACTAGGGTACAACTAGGATGCAACTAGGATGTAACTAGGACACAGCTAGGGTGCAACAAGGGTGCAACTAGAGCGCAACTAAGAAGCAATTAGGGCACAACTAGGACGCAGCTATCACACATATAGGGTACAATTAGGGTACAATTTAGGCACAACTAGGGCGTAAATAGGGTACAACTAGGGTGCAACTAGGGTGCAACTAGGGTGCAACTAGGGCGCAACTAGGGTCCAACTAAGGGGCAAGTAGGGCACAACTAGGGCGCAACTAGGGCGCCACTAGGGCACAACAAGGGTGCAACTAGGGTACAACTAGGGTGTAACTTGGGCCTAACTAGGGTACAACTAGGGTGCAACTAAGGCGTAACTAGGGCGCAAGTAGGGTGCAAGTAGGGCGTAACTAGGACACAACTAGGGTGCAACGAGGATGCAACTAGGGTGCAACTAGAATGCAACTAGGGTGCAACTAGGGCGTAACTAGGACGCAACGAGGATGTAACTAAGACGCAAATAGGGTGCAAGTAGGGCATAACTAAGGCGCAACTAGGGCGCTACTAGGACGTAGCTAGGGTGGAAGTCGGAAGGAAGTAGGGCGCAAGTAAGGCGCAACTACGGCGCAACTTGGGTGCAACTAGGACGCAACTAGGACGCAAGTTGGGTGCAACTAAGGCAAAACTAGGACGCAACTAGGGCGCAAGTAGGGAACAAGTGGGATGCAAGTAGGGCACAACTAGGGCGCAAGTACGGAGGAACTAGGGTGCAACAAGGATGCAACTAGGGCTTATCTAGTGTCCAACTGAGGCGCAACTAGGCTGCAACTACTGTGTAACTAGGAGGCAAGTAGGACGCGCCTATGGTGTAACCAGGGTGCAACTAGGGCTCAACTAGGACGCAACTAGGGTGAAACTAGGGTGTGGCTAGTGTCCAACTAAGTTGCAACTAGGGCGGAACTAGGATACAAGTAGGGTGCAAGTAAGATGCAACAAGGACACAACAAGGACGTGACTAGGGCATAGCTAGGGTGTAACTAGGGCACAACAAGGGTGCAAGTTGAGCAAAAGTAGGGCGCAACAAGGGCGTAACAAAGGTACAACTAGGGTGCAAGTAGGACGTATCTAGGGTGCAACTAGGGCACAACTATGGCACAAGTAGGGTGCAAGTAGGGTGCAACTAAGGAGCAACTAGGGCGCAACTAGGGCACAACTAGGGTGCAAGTAGGGCGCAACTAGGGTGTAACTAGGACGTAACTAGGGCATAGCTAGTGCCCAACTGGGGCACAACTAGGGTGCAACTAGGGTGGAACTAAGGCGCAAGTAGGGCGCGACTGGGGTGCAACCAGGGTGTAACTAGGGCTCAACTAGGGCACAAGTAGGGTGCAACTAGGGCGAAGCTAATGTCTTACTGAGGCGTACCTAGAGCGCAACTAGGGTGCAAGTAGGGCGCAAGTAGGGTGCAACTAGGACACAACTAATACGTGACTAGGGCACAACTAGGGCGTAACTAGGACACAACTAGGGCGCAAGTAGGATGCAATTAGGGTACAACTAGGGCGCAAGTAGGATGCAATTAGGGTACAACTAGGGCACAACTAATGTGCAAGTAGGGCGTAATTAGGACGCATCCAGGGCGCAACTAGGGCACAACTAAGACGCAAGTAGGGAAAAGGAAACAAGGCGCAACTAAGGAACAATTAGGGCGTAACTAGGGTGCAACTAGGGTGCAACTAGGGCCCATCTAGGGTGCAACAAGGGCGCAACTAGGGTGTAACTAGGGCATAACTAGAGCGCATCTAGGGTGCAACAAGGGTGCCACTAGGGCGCAAATAGGACACAACTAGGGTTCAACTAGGGTGCAACTAGGGTACAACTAGGGAACAACTAGGGCAAAAGCTCGGCGCGAGTAGGGTGCAAGTAGGGCGCAACTAAGGTGTAACTAGGACGCAACTAGGATGCAACTAGGGCGCAAATAGAGCAACTACGGCACAACTAGGGCGCAACTAGGGCCCAACTAGGGCGCAACTAGGACGTAGCTAGTGTCCAATTGAGGCGCAATTTAGGGAAATAAGGCACAACTAGGGTGCAACTGGGGCATAATTAGGGCAAAAGTGTGGCCCAAGTAGGGCGTAGCTAGGCGCCAACTAAGGCGCAAGGTAGGCGTAACTAGGGCACAACCTGGACACAACTAGGGTGGAAGTAGGACACAACTAGGGCGCAACAAGGGCGTAGCTAGGGCACAACTAGGGTGCAACTAGAACCCAAATAGGTTGCAACAAGGGCCCAACTAGTGAGCAACTAGGACGCAATTAGTGCGCAACTAGGACGCAACTAGGGCATAAGTAGGGCGCAACTGGGATGCAACTAGGATGCAACTATGGCGCAGCTAGGGTGAAACTAGGGTGCAACTAGGGCAGAACAAGGGCACAACTAGGGTACAAAAGTATACTAAATTGTACAGAGGTGTTCCAAGTTGTTCAAAGTTGTACAAAGTTGTACAGAGCAGTACGGAGGTGTACGCGATTGTAGCAATATGTACAGCGTTGTACGAAGTTTTATCGAATTGTACGGAGCTGTACAGAGTTGTACGAAGTGTACATAGGTTATGGATTTAAACGGAGTTATACAGATTGGTATCAAGTTGTAGTGAGTTGTAGAAAATTGTATGGAGTTCTACGAAGTTGTATGGAGTTGTATGGATTTGTACGGATTTCGACGGAGTTGTCCGGTGTTCCATAGAGTTGTACTGAGCTGCATGGAGTTCTAGCAACTTGTACGGATTTGTACAGAGTTGGATGGAGTTGTAGTGAATTGTAAGGAGTTGTATGGAGTTGTACAGAGGTGTAGAGAGTTGTAACATCTTTATGGAGTTGTGAGAAGTTGTAAATAGTTGTACAGAGTTTTACAAATTGTACGGGGTTGTACGGAGTTGTATAGAGTTGTAGGGAGTTGTAGACTTTTGTATAGATTTGTGTAAAATTGTACGGAATTTTCATGAGTTGTACAAATTTGAACGGAGTTGTGTGAAGTTTTATTGAATTGTACGGAGTTGTAGCGATTCGTACAGAGTTGTACGGAGTTGTATGGATTTGTACGAAGTTATACGGAGTTGTAGGGAGCTGTACAGAGTTGTACGAAGTTGTAGCAAGTTGTATAGATTTGTAGCAAGTTAAATGGGGTTGTACGGAGTTGGACGAATTTTTACCGAGTTACACAGTGTTGTATGGAGTTGTACCGAGTTGTATCAAGTTGTACGGAGTTTTACGGGGTTGTATAGAGTTTTACAGAGCTGTACAGAGTCGTAGGGGGTCGTACGGAGTTTTAGTGGGTGTCCAGAGTTGTATGGAGTTGTATGGAGTTGTACGGAGTTGTACAGAGTTGTACAGATTTCACCAGAGTTGTACAGAGTCGTATGGAGTCGTACAAAGTTGCACGAATTTGTGGCAAGTTTTCGAAACATTGTACGGAATTGCATGGAGATGTACGGAGTTTAATGGAGTTGTATGGAGCTTCACGGAGCTGTACAATGTCTACGGTGTTATACAAAGCTGTACGGAGTTCTTACGGAGTTGTGCGGATTTGGACGGAGTTGTAGCAAGTTGTGGTGATTTGTACAAAGTCGTACGGAGTTGTACAGAGTTGTATAGAGTCGCACGGAGTTGTACGTAGTTGTATAGAGTTCTACAGAGTTGTACAGGATTGTACAGAGTTGTACAGGGTTGTACAGAGTTGTACAAAGTCTTTCAGAGTTGTACAGAGTGGTACAGAATTGTACATAGTAATACAGAGTTGTATGGAGTTTTACAGAGTTGTACGGAGTTGTACGGAGTTGTAGGGAGTTGTACAGAGTTGTAGCGAGTTGTATGGAGTTGTACGAAGTTGTACAGAGGTGTATAAAGTTGTACATAATTGTACAGAGGTGTGCGGAGTTGTATGGAGTTGTGATTTGTACATAGATGCACAGAGTTTTACAGCTGTACAGAGTTGTACAGAGTTCAAAGTAGTTGAAGTTTGATGTACGGAGTTGTACGGAGTTGTGCAAATTTGTACGGTGTCGTACAAGTTGTATGGAGCTGTACGGAGTTGTACAGAGTTGTAGTGATTTGTACGGAGTTGTACAGAGTTGTACGAAGTTGAACAGAATTGTATGGAGTTGTACAGAGTTGTACGGAGCTGTACGGAGTTGTACAGACTTGTACAGAGTTAAAAAGAGTTTTACAGAGTTGTAGGGAGTTGTACAAAGTTGTACGGATTCATACAGAGTTATACGGAGTTGTACAGATTTCTACAGAGTTTCCCGGAGTTGTATGGGGTTGTACGGAATTGTACAGAGTTGTACGGAGTTGCACGGAGTTAAAAGAGTGTTTAAAATAGTTGTACGGAGTTGCACGGAGTTTTATGGATTTATACGGTGTTGTACGGAGTTGTACATAGTTCAAAATAGTTTTATGGAGTTGCACAGAGTTGTATGGAGTTTTACGGAGTTGTACAGAGTTTTCCAAAGTTGTACGGAGTTGTATCAAGTTGTACGGAGTTGTACGGAGTTATACCAAGCTGTACGGAGTTGTACTGACTTGCATAGAGTTTTATGGAGTTATAAGGAGTTGTCCGGAGTTGTACAGAGTTATAGAAATTTGTACACAATTGTATGTAGTTGTACGGAGTTGTATTGAAGTGTACGGAGCTGTACAAGTATGTACAGAGCCGTATGGATTTGTACGGAGTTTTACAGAGCTGTATGGAGTTGGAGCGAGTTGTACGGAGTTGTACAAAGGTATATGGAGTTTTGCGGGGTTGTTCAAAGTTGTACAGAGTTGTACAAAGCTCTACGGGGTTGTGCAGAGTTGTACAGAGTTTTACTGAGCTATACAGAGTTGAACAGAGTTGTAGCAAGCTATATGAAGTTGTACGGTTTGGTACACAGTTGCAGGGAGTTGTACATCGTTGTATTGAGTTGTAGCAAGTTGTACAGATTTTTACAGAGTTTTACGGAGTTTTATAGATATATATGGAGTTGTATGGATTTGTACAGAGTCGTACGGAGTTATAGCCAGTTTTACGGAGTTGCACGGTGGTGTACCGAGTTGGTTGGATTTTTTCAGAGTTGTACAGAGTTGTGCGTAGTTGTACAAAGTTGTAAGGAGTTCTACAGAGTTCTAGCAAATTTTATAGAGTTGTACAAAGTTGTACGGAGCTGTACGGAGTTTTACAGAGCAGTACACAGTTGTACGGAGTTGGAGCACTTTGTTACCCACTCTGACCACTTGTGACTCGTATTATGAGGTGGCAACGTTGACTACACAGTGAAATTCTTTGGTCATGGTCAGTGACATATGCCTACTTTGGTTGGTCAATGTGCATGGTAGCCATACCGTGCCACTACTTATTGAAGGTATTTGTAATTGTTAGTCAATAACTAGTATTCCCAAACCATTGTTTCCCCCATTGACCATTTGTGACTCGCATTATGAGTTGTCAACGTTGACCACACATAGTGAAATTCTTTGGCCATGTTCACTGACATAGACCTATTCTGGTTGGTCATTGCACATGGTACCTACATTGTGCAACTACGTATTGAAGGTTGTGGTACTTGCTAGTCAACAACAATTATTCCCAAACCATTGTTTCTCCGTCTGACCATTCGTGACTCGTATTTTGTGCTGTCAACGTTGACAACACATAGTGAACCTCTTTGGTCATGGTCAGTCACATATGCCTACTTTGGCTGGTCATAGTGCATGGTAGCCACACCATGCCACTATTATTGAAGGTCTTCGGACTTGCTAGTGCATAACTAGTATTTTCAAACAATGTTTTCTCCCTTTCACCATTTGTGACTCAGATTATGAGTTGTCAACGTTGACCACACGAAGTGAAACTCTTTTGATATGGCTAATGGCGTATGCCTACATTGGTTGGTCTTTCTGCATGGTAGCCACACCATGCCACTACTTATTTATGGTCTTTGTACTTGCTAGTTGAAAAATATTCTTCCCAAACCATTCTTTCCCCCTCTGACCATTTGTGACTCGTATTATAAGTTGTCAACATTGACCACACATAGTGAAATTTGTTGGTCCTGGTCAGTGACATATGCCTACTTTGGTTGGTCATTGTGCATGGTAGCCGCACCGTTCCACTACTTATTGAAGGTCTTTGTACTTGCCAGTTGATACCTAGTGTTCCCAAACCATTGTCTTCCCTCCTGACGATTTGTGACTCGTATTATGAGTTTTCAACATTGACCACACATAGTGAAATTCTTTTGTTATGGTCAGTGATATATGCTTATTTTGGTTGGTCATTGTGCATAGTAGCCACACCGTGCCACTATCTATTGCAGGTACTTGTACTTGCTAGACAAGAACTAGAATTCCCAAACCATTGTTTCCCCCTCTGACCAGTTGTGACCTGTATTATGAGTTGTCAACGCTGACCACATATAGTGCAATTCTTTGGTCATTGGCAGTGAAATATGCCTACTATTTTTCGTCATTGTACAAGGTAGCCGCACCGTGCCACTACTTTTTTAATTTCTTTGTACTTTCTAGTCAATACTTACTAGTTTTCCCATACCATTGTTTCCCCCTCTGACCATCAGAGACTCGTATTATGAGTTATCAACGCTGACCACACATAGTGAAATTCTTTGGTCATGGTCAGTGACATATACCTACTTTTGTTGGTCATTGTGCATGGTAGCCACAGTTTATCACTGTTTATTGAAGTTCTTTGTACTTGCTAGTTGATAACTATTATTCCCAAACCATTGTCCCCCCCCCCCCATCATTCGTGACTCGTATTATGAGCTGTTAACATTGACGAAATACAGTGAAATTCTTTGGTCATGGTCAGTGCCATATGCCCACTTTGGTTGGTCATTGTTCATGGTAGCCATACCCTGCCACTTCGTATTGATAGTCTTTGCAATTTCTAGTTGATAACGAGTATTCTTAAACCAATCTTTCCCCCTCTAACCATTTGTGACTCGTATTATGAGTTGTCAACATTGACCACACAATGCAAAATTCTTTGATCATGGTCAGTGACATATGCCTACTTTGGTTGGTCATTGTGCATGGTAACTACACCGTGCGAATACTTATTGAAGTTCTTTGTACTTGCTTGTTGATAACTCGTATTCCCAACCCATTGTTTCCCCCTCTAACCAGTTGTGACTCGCATTATGAGTTGTCAACCTTGACCACACATAGTGAAATTCTTGTCATGGTAAGTGACATATGCCTACTCTGGTTGGTCATTGTGCATGGTAGCCACACCGTGCCACTACTTATTGTATGTATTTGTCTTGTTAGTTCATAACTACTAATACAAAACCATTGTTTCCCACTCTGGCCATTGTGACGCATAATATGAGTTGTCAACGATGACCACACATGGTGAAATTCTTTAGTCATGGTCAATGACATATGCCTACGTTGGTTCCTCGTTGTGCATGGTAATCACACCATGCCACTACTTATTCAAGGTCATTGTACTTGCTAGTCATTAACTAGTATTACCAAACCATTGTTTCCCCCTATGACCGTTTGTGATTCATATTTGAATTGTCAATGTTGACCACACAGTGAAATTCTTTGGTCATGGTCGGTGACATGTTCCTACTTTGGTTGGTCATTGTGCATGATAGCCACATCTTGCCACTACTTATTGAATGTCTTTGTACTTTCTAGTTGATATTTGGTGTTTGCAAACCATTGTTTCCCCCTTTGACCATTTATGAGTCGTATTATGAGTTGTCAACGTTGACCACACATAGTGAAATTCTTTGGTCATGGTCAGTGACACATGCCTACTTTGGTTTGTCATTGTGCTTGGTAGCCACACCGTGCCACTACGTATTGAGGGTGTTTGTAGTTGCTAGTAGATGACTAGTATTCTCAAATAATTGTTTCCCGCTCTGACCATTTGTGACTTGTGTTATGGGTTGTCAACATTGACCACACATAGTGACATTTTTTTGTCATGATCAGTGACATATTCCTACTTTGGCTGGTCATTGTGCATAAACGCCACACCGTGCCACTAATTATTGAAGTTCTTTGTACTTGCTAGTCAATAACTTGTATTCCCAGACCATTGTTTCCCCCTCTGGCCACTTGTGCCTCGTTTTATTAGTTGTTAATGTTGACCACACATCGTGAAATTCTTTGGAAATGGTCAGTGACATACGCGTACTTTGATTGGTCATTGTGCATGGTAGCCACACCGTGCTACTCCTTATTGGGAATCTTCGTACATGCTAGTCAATAACCTGTGTACCCACATCATTGTTGCCCCCTCTGAGTATTTTTTACTCGTATTATGAGTTGTGACCGTTGACGACACATATTGAACATTATTTGGTCATCGTCAATGACATATGCCTACCTTTGTTGGTCATTGTGCATGGTAACCAAACCGTGCCACTACATATTGAAGGTATTTGTACTTGCTAGTCCATGACTAGCATTCCCAAACCATTTTTCCCCCTCTGACCATTTGTGACTCGTATTCTGAATTGTCAACGTTGACCACACATTGTGAAATGCTTTGGTCGTGGTCAGTGGCATATGCCTAATTTGGTTGGTCATTGTGCATGGTGGCCAAACCATGCCACTACTTTTTTGAGGCCTTTGTACTTGTTATTTAGTTAGTATTTCCAATACCATTGTTCCCCCCTCTGACCATTTGCGACGCGTATGATGAGTTGTCTACGTTGACCACACGAAGTGAAATTCTTCGGTCGTGGTAAGTGACATATGTCTACTGTGGTTGGTCATTATGCATGGTAGCCACACCGTGCTACTACTTATTAAAGACATTTGTTCTTACTAGTCAGTAAATAATATTCCCAGACCATTGTCTCCCCATCCGACCAATTGTGACTCGTGTTAGGAGTTTTCAACATTGACCACACATACTGAAATTCTTTGGTCATGGTCAGTGACATATGCCTACTTTGATTGGTCCTTGTGCATGGTAGCAAGACCGTGGCAGTCCTTATTCAGGGTCTTTGGATTTGCTACTTCATGAGTAGTGTTCCCAAACAATTGGTTCCCCTTCTGACCATTTGTGACCCATATTGTGAGTTGTCAACATTGACCACACATAATGAAATTCTTTGGTCATGGTCAGTGACATGTACCTAGTTTGGTTGGTCATTTTGTATGGTATCCACACCGTGCCACTATATACTGAAGGTATTTGTACTTGCTAGTTGATAATTAGTACTCCCAAACTATTGCTTTGTTGGCACTAGCGGGTGTGGAGGCACCCTCAAGGATGACTAGCTCTCACTGATGTACGCTACCAATGTTTGGGGAAGCCAATGGACACCAACGGTGAAGAGTGTGGAGCACAAAGATTACATATGTGAGTGGGTAGAATATGTCGTATTCGGTAGAAATGAATCGAAATACGTTCTTGTTACTTAGCACTATTAGTTCGTATCTGATCCTTATAGCCTGTGATCTAAGCTTTCCAATGCATCCAAGCACGCCCAAATCGGAGTAGTAGAGCCCATGCTATGGCCGTCGAAGTAATCCTTGGTTGAGCCATCCACCTTGCCTTGCTCGGTAGGCGAAGGGAGACTCTTCGACGATGACTCGTTTTAGCGCCTTTCCTCGTCCAGAAGTCAAGCAGATCTTCATCCTGGTAAAGGAGGTCCTTCTAGTTACTTCTTTTATGCATTTGGAGCTCGTTGGGGACGAACTCGGATCACTAGTGGTGGTTTATCCGGCCACTCATGGCGGGTACCAGACTCCACCCGTCCAACACCCGAACTTTGGGCTAGGCTAAATTTCTAAATACTCACTCAAATCGAGCAATTCAAACCTCAAACTTTCATGGAAAGATCCAAGGAATTCAAATATAAACTCAGATTAGGTTTCCAGCTACTTTTTAGCGGTCAAACCAGGGAGTACGACCAACGGCACTCATGGCAAGGGGCACACCATGTCAACAATCTCCTCCTTGCACCACAGCCTTGATGCCCTGTCCTTGGAACCTATAGTATTTTAAACTTCACAGCACAGACCAAGCTCCATGCAGCTCGTGTCATGCCTGTACTTGGGTTGTGTCTTAGTCATGGCGTCCGCGAGCATGCGCTTAGTGCCACAATGCACAATAGACGCATCTCCCTTTGCCACCAGGTCTTGTGCGTAGTGATGCCAGATCTCGATGTGCTTGGTCCTCTTGTGAAGCACCAGGTTCTGAGTCAGGCTGATGGCACTCATGTTGTCGACATTGAGTACCGTCGGCTTCCTTGCGGAACCCCGATCTCCTTTAGCAGCCGCCGCAGCCACACCGCCTCCTTTGCAGCTTCTGCAAGCGCGATGTACCTTGCTTCAGTGTTGGACAGTGCCACACAGTCCTCTTTCCTACTTTCCCATGAAACTGCTGTACCACCAAGCAAAAATACGTACCCTGGCGTTGAATTTTGTCGTCCACATCTCCAGCCGAGTCGGCATCGGAGTCACCGACCAACTCAAGGGAGTCGTCACGCGCTCCCCCTCCAAACACGAGCCGTAACTGTTTTGTTGCCTTGAGATAGCGCAGGATCTGCTTCACCGCTTGCCAATGCAGCGGCCTGGGGTTAGCAACGTAGCGGCTCACTTGGCCCTCAGCAAAGGCCAGGTCAGGACGCATTGTCACCATGGTGTACATGATGCTCCCAACAGTGGACTGGTATGGCACACCTGCCATCTCCTCCTTCTCCTCGTCCGTGCTCGGACCCATGTTCGAGATCAGCTCACATGTGGTGGTCATGGGTGTGCCGATGGGGTTGCACTCTTCCATGTTGTAGCGGCGGAGCACCTCTTGCACGTACTTTTCCTGCCCCTTCTCCAGCGTGCGTGCCTTGCAGTCCATCTTGATGGCGACACCGAGGTAGTACTCGAGCTCGTCCATGTCGGTCATTTTGAACCTTCCGTCTAGCATCCGCTTCAGTTTCAACAACTCCTCTATATCCGATGACATGAGGATGAGGTCATCCATGTAAAGGACCACGATCTGGTGCAACCCTTACTGCTTTTGCACGTACACGCTCTGATCCGCTTCGCAGCACTTGAAGCCAAGCTCGGCCATGATGCCATCCATTTTCAGGTACCACATGAGTGGCGCTTACTTCAGCTCGTAGAGTGCCTTGCAAAGTCAACACACCTTCCCCGGCGGCGTGTCCACCCCCTCCGGCACCTCCATGAGGACCTCCTTGTCCAGGTCGCCGTTGAGGAACGCGGTTTTCACATCCATTTGGTGAACTTTGTAGTCGCGCGCCGCCACCACCGAGAGGATGGTGTGAATGGAGGAAACATTTGCCACCGGTGCGACGGTTTCATCGTAGTGTTCACCCTTTCGCTAGGCACACCCCTTTGCAACCAGCCGTGCCTTGTACCGCTCCACCTTCCCCTCCTTGGTGAGCTTTCTCTTCAAGATCCACTTGCAGCCGATGATCTTTGCGCCCTCCGGCCTGTCGATCAGCTGCCAAGTGCCATTCTCTTCATGGGAGGCAAGCTTAGATTTTATAGCTCCCTCCCACTCAGCGTCATCTTTCCGCTGCAACGCCTCCTTGACGGTCTCAGGCTCCTCTTGCGCAAAGAATGCTCGAGCGAGCCCAGATATGATGCCCTCCGCGGCATCATAACGTTTTGCCGTCCTCCTTGTGCGACCGCTTCTTTAGTGCTGCTGTTGTTGAGGCTGCTGGTGCTGCTGACGTTGTTGCTACTACTGCTGTTGCTTTTGCTTTCCTCTCGCGACACCACTTGTGCCGCTAGCCTGCTCCCCCTCTCTCCGGGAACGTAGATATGCGGGCACACTCCCCACCTCCTCCTTCAGCTCCAATACTGCCGTCGCTTCAGACTCATTGTCCGACTCGGCTGAATACCAATCAGCCGCTCCCCCGTCCCCCAGATATTTCCCACCGGGTGGAGCCACTCGGACATCACCTTCTTTTGCATCCTCCCGCTTCTCCCCCTCGAGGAGTGGCAGCCACTACCCCCACTTGGAGAGACCCACGTCCTTGTCCGTCAAACGGCTGTCCTCATCGAACGTGACGCCGTGACTCTTCACAATCTGCTTCCTCCGCAAGTCGAAGAGCCGGTACGCCTTGCTCCCGCTCTTGTACCCGACAAAGATGCACCGCGAGTCCGCGGGTCCAGCTTGCCCCATCCCTCCCGTGCCCGAACAACAGCATATGCAATACATCCAAACATGCGGAGATGAGCCACAGTTGGCTTCCTCCCGCTCCACACTTCTTGTGGCATCTTCCACACCTTGGACTCCGCGTCTTTGAGTTATGGTTAATCATGCCAATTTTATACACTAAGAGATCTATGTATACTACAAGTGCAATACCTCTACTTCCTTGAAGTTTACTCATGTATGTACACTTTTGTGTTCATTAGTTTATGATTGAACAACGTAGAAACTTTTTGAGATATGAGTTGGAGTTCTTATTACAGGGTAATGCTTTGAAATGTAACTTCAAAATCTCAACTCTTTCTTGAGCCTAAACGTGCCTACTTATGTCCTGAAGGATCTTGTGAGGCACTTGTGTCTGTTCTATGAATGATCAGAACCTACGTGGAAACTATGCAAGTTCTATTCCGTCGTCCGATATCTCTCACACGTGTTTTGCTATACTCGGGCGTGTACGCGCTTGACATTTTCGCAAACGATTTGACATGGGCGATGTCCCCCCCCCCCAAACCCCTCGAGTGTATCTGGGGTGGATATTGGGGAGTGTATCGGGCAACGGAGAGAATGCATACACAAGTGATTCGGTGTCTATGTCGACCCACTCCCCCCCCCCCTAATCACCTTGATTGTATTGGGGGTGTATAGCGGGGAGTGTATTGTAGAAACGTCCTAGAATGTACACAAGTGCACGACGACACTTGTGTATCGATTTCATTCCGCTCAGATACACTTCCCAATATACACCCCCAATACATTCCTGACTTTTGGGGGGGGAGGAGATGAACGTCGACCCCCCCCCCC
>SZWC01001406.1:0-31953 GCA_023375785.1 Penium margaritaceum | reverse complement strand
GGGGGGGGGGGGAGGGGGATGTATTTCCCTCCCCCCCCCTCCAAAAGACACAACTGTATTCGGGCGATGTATCAGCGAGTGTAGCTGGACGACCTCGAAATGAATACATAACTGTATGACATCACAAAAGAACAATTAACCATACGCGACCCAAGAAAACTCTTGCCGACAAAACTGATTGTTGAACCTTTGTGTTGTTCCTTTGTGCGCATGCGTGAATCTCTTTCGAGCGACATTGAACTTGTCACACGTGTTCAGTCAATATTTTAGCTGTAGCGATGTTTCCCTACAATAGATATTATGGCCATGGAGCGGGATACACCTTATGTGCAAAGATTTCGGTTCTGGACACTCGTAAGACGAAGTATTAAACTAGGTAAACATGCATCTTACAGAAATAACACGAAAGGTACTTTGGTAGCAAACTAGGTTACTGTGTTCTGAAACATCTGAAATAGTTTTCGTGTTTGGTTTGAATGAAAAAGAGTTTTTTCAAACGTTTTTGCAACATTATTTCCTGCAGTAAGTTCCGTGAAACTTACGGGTCCAGGTACATAAACATAGATGTGAACGTAGGTCGCCCAAGACATTTCTAAGAAACAATGCTGTTTTTCTTGGCTTGGTTCCTAGAAGTATCCCACCCATATGTTTGGTTCTTATACACACATTGTGAAGTGTATGATCTAGGGGTAATTAACCATAAATGGCGTCTTTTAGCGGCTTCGTCAGCGTCAGGTTTATGATGTACGCCTATGCACGTGCCGCCTCACCCCAGTACCATTGCGCGAGGCTGGCATCGCTCAACATGGACCGGACCATTTTGAGGATGGTGCGGTTTGCCCTCTCGACGATGCCGTTTTGCTGTGGAGAGTATGGCATAGTTTTTTCCCACGCGACCCCCTTGTTCTTCATCCATGCAGAGCAGCCATCGTACTCACCGCCGTTGTCGCTCAGGAATGCCTTCACCTTCAACCCTGTTTGTTGCTCCATTGCCTCCACAAACTCTTGCATGCATGAAAAGACACCGCTCTTCTTCTTGATGATGAAGAGGTAGAGCTTGTGGCTGTGATCGTCGATGAAGGTCACGAAGTAGCAAGCCCTCCCAATGGAGCTCTCAAATGGTCCAACATCATCGACGCACACATCCCTTTGCCATCAAACGGCTGCCGTATTACATTGCCGACCGTACACGGCTCACACATGGCATTCTTGGATGCGCTGGGGCTGTTGACCTCAAGACCCCGCACCACTTCCTTCTTTTCCATGTCCCTCACAGTTGAGGGAGCAATGTGACACAGGCGGTGGTGTCACAGGTCCAGGTCTCCATCGTCCTTCTTTGCGAGGTGGAGAACGTCGGGCCCCGTCCGGTTGCCAAGGATCTTTGCACGGAGCAGGTACAAGTCATCTTCTCTCTTTTCGCGTGCAATCACCTTGACGTTCCCCTCTTTGCGGATGATGGCCTACTTCTTGTTGAAGAACAATTTGAGCCCTTTGTCGGTAAGGCGGCTCACTGACAGCAGATTTTCCCTTAAGTCGGGCATGTGGATCACGTCATGCATTGTGCTTGTGACAGACTTCCCGTCCACATCCATCTCGATGCGAACGTTGCATTCACCGGCAGCCAACTCTTTTTTGCTCTTGGCCACCGTCATCCGCCACCCCGAGGCACTATAGGTGACGAATGCCGCCCAGTTGCATTGCGTGTGACGGCCCGATCCTGAGTCGATCAAGGAGACTCCCGGATCTGTCAAGTTGGAAGACTCCTTTGCCATCATTGCAAGGCCGTCCTTCTTTCCAGCCTTCCCCGGCTGGTCTGACTTCCTGTTGGGACAGTTCCGTGCATAGTGTCCTTCTTTTCCACGTACGTAGCACTCCCCTTTCTTGTCACCTTTCTTGGTGCTCTGCTTAGCACCCTTCCACTTCTTTCCTCCTCCTCCACCCTGAGGGCTGACGCCATAGGCGGAACTTGACGTTGCCCCGCTCTCTCTCCCACCACGCCGCATCCATTCACTACGGATGTACTCAGCCACCTTTGGGTATTTCAGCTCGTCGGCAGACCAGCTGCCTATGATGGTGATCATGGGACTCCAACTGTCTGGCAAGGCCAGGAGGAGGGTCATGGCTTGAAGCTGAGGGTCGACCTTCCATCGGTGGCTATGCACTCGGTAGTAAGGGACTCAATTTGCTACAAGATCTCCATTATGTCGTTGCATTCGTTGGCTCAGAAGATGACGAGCCTCTTGAAGACGAAGAGCTGGTTAGCAAGGTTGGTAGACAAGTAGATGGTGTAGAGCATCTTTCAGGCCTCCACAGCCTTCGTGCATCCTTGAATCAGTGCACGTTGTGCCGGAGTTAGCGTTAACACCAACAAAGCAAGCACCTTCTTGTTGCGCTTCTTGTACTTGTCCACTTCTTCCGGCGTCATGGTATCCGGAAGGGTGTTCTCTTTACCGTTGACCAGCTCAAGCATTCCTTTGTCATTGAGGTAGAACTCAAACTGCCACCTCCACAAAGGGAAGCCGTTCCCGTCAAACTTCGAGACGGTGCCAATGCTCTCTTAACGTCATTGCCATGGCGCGCGACGGTAGCGTGAAAGTTGTAGAGCTAGGATCCTTCTAGACACGTGGGCCCATAACCCTTTGTTGGAACTAGTGGGTATAGAGGCACCCTCAAGGATGGCTAGATCTTACTGATGCAGGCTACCAATGTTTGGAGCAGCCAATGGATACCAACAGTGAAGAGTATGGAGCAAAAGGATCACGGATGTGAGTGGGAAGAACACGTCGCATTCAGTATAACTGCATCGAAACACGTTTTTTTTACTTAGCACAATGAAATTATATCAAATCATTATAGCCTGTGATCTAAGCTTTCCAATGCATCCAAGCACGCCCAAATCGGAGTAGTAGAACCCATGCTATGGCCGTCAAAGTAATCCTTGGTAGAGTCGCCCACCTTGCCTTGCTCGTTAGGCAAAGGGAGGCGCTTCGACGATGACTCGTCGGAGCACCTTTCCTCATCCAGAAGTCAAGGAGAGCTTCACCCTGGCCAAGGAGTTCCTTCTAGTTACTTATTTTATGCCCCTGGTGCATTTGGAGCTCGTTGGGGACGAACTCGGATCACTTGCGGTGGATTATCCCGCCACCCATGGCGGATACCAGATTCCACCCACACAACACCTGAACTTTGGACTAGGCTAACTTTCTGAATACTTACTCGAATTGAGATATTCAAAGCTCTATCTTACACAGAAAAATCCACGGAATCCAAATCTAAACTCAGATCAGGTGTTCTACCACTCCTCAGTCGTCAAACCAGGGAATACGATCAATGGCACTCATGGCAAGGGGCACACCATGTCAACATGTTTCCCCCTCTGACCATTTGTGACTCGTACTATGAGTCTTAAACGTTGACCACACAAAGTTGAATTCTTTGGTCATGGTCAGTGACATATTCCTACTTTGGTTGGTCATTGTGCATGGTAGCCACCCCGTGCCACTACTTATTGAATGTCTTTGTTCTTGCTAGTCGATAACTAGTATTCCGAAACCATTGTTTCCCCATCTGACCATTTGTGACTCGTAATATGAGTTGTGAATGTTGACCACACACAGTGAAATGATTTGGTCATGGTCAGTGACATATGCCTAATTTTGTTGGTCATTGTGCATGGTAGTCACATCGTGCCACTACTTATTGAAGGCATGTGTACTTGCTAGTGGATCACTAGCATTCCCAAACCATTGTTCTCCCTCTGACCATTTGTGAATCGTATAATGAGTTTTCAACGTTGACCACACATAGAAGAATTCTCCGGTCATGGTCTATGACATATGCCTAATTTGGTTGGTCATTCTGCATGCTAGTCACACAGTGCCACTACTTATTGAAGATCTTTGTACTTGCTAGTCGATAACTAGTTTTCCCAAACCATTATGTCACCCTTTGACCATTTTTGCCTCGTATTATGAGTTGTCAACGTTGAGCAAAGATAATGAAATTCTTTCGTCATGGTCACTGACATGTGCCTATTTTGGTTGGTCATTATGCATGGTAGCCACACCGTGTTACTACTTAGTGAAGGTCTTTGTACTTGCTAGTCAATAACTAGTATTCTCAAACCATTGTTTCACCCTCTGACCATTCGTGACTTGAATTATGCGTTGTCAACGTTGACCACAGAGAGTGGGATTTTTTGGTCATGGTCAGTGGCATATGCCTACTTTGGTTGGTACTCGTGCATGGTAGCCACACTGTGCCACTAATTTTTTAAATTCTTTGTACTTGCTAGTGGATAAGTAGTATTGTAAATTGGGCGCGGTGTGGTAGCCTCAACCGGATGGTGTAGGCACCAACCGGCGGGAATGGTGACAAAGGGGAGACCGGTGCACACCTTCCTGGTCTTGCGGATGCATAGAGTCGTCTTGGGGGAGCACAGAAACACGTGTGGCATAGTGAGAGTAAACTTTTTTTGTAGTTTAAGTGTCAGCATACAAGACTATATGTAGATGATCAGACATCGTAGGCGACCCCGAGGTTGTCGAGCCATGTGTGGCTCCGTACGGGACGCAACGCTGGCGACCAATGATGCTCCACTGCTGTGTGGATTGGACCACATCACATTGGCACACCAATCCAACGATGCCCCTCTCAAGAGGGTCACGGCATAATCGTGGTGCGCCTCATACCTTGAGGCATCCACGCCGATGGTGGTGAGGTACAGCTCTATTCCGAGTATCCAAGCATATAAAGCTGGCCCATCCTTCCTTGACAGGTCGAACGGCTCCGGTTTGGACGGGCGTGGGAAATCTACCGCAGTTTCGTTTGCAGTGGCAACTTTGACTGGTGTTGTCACTAGACTCTTCAAGAGCTCTTGATTGAGGTATGTGTTCTGCTTCTCCAACAGGTACATCTTGGCCTGCATGTTGGCAAGCAACTTTTGCAACGTTGCGCCTGCTGTCACTTCGTCTTCCGCATCAACTACCGCGGCCATTGGGAACGTACCGGATGAAGTCATCTCTGCACCCGGTACAACTTGTTCCTCAACGGGTCCTCCGGTTACCGCCTTGTCATCAGAGTGCGTGGTTGGCCTTGGGCACAGATCCACCAAAAAGACGAGATGTGGACTTGTCTACGCTGACCAAGAAAGGTTGCCATGTAGATGATTATGCCCTTCATCCAAGGGTGGCTTTGATACCAGGTGTAAACCGGACGCGGTGTGCTAGCATCAACCTAATGGTGTAGGCACCAACCGGCAGCAATGGTGACCAAGGGGAGGCCAGTACACATCTTCCCCGGTTTAAAGAAGCGTAGGGTTGTCTTGGGGGAGCACGGGAATACGTGTGGCACAGTGGGAGTGAACTGTACTTGTTATTCAAGTGTCAACATACAAGACTATATATAGATGACGACACATCCTTGGCGACCCGAGGTCGCCAAGCCAAAAGCGGCTCGATACGGGCCTGGGATGAGTTTTATTGCATCAGAATTATGCAGCTCATCTTCCCAAATTTCCAATGCACCAAGATCACATTATTCCATGGAGGGACGACTGAGATATGGCATTTTCCGTGAACCACGGCAATCTGCCACTGACAGCACCACTAACGACGGTGATGGCTGCTTGAAGCGCTCGATCTGGCAATAACACATCGGGGTGCCATCCCGAAGCACCCTTGGTCCTCAATAATCATTGATTCATTGACCAACTGGGCCCCAAGGCCCACTTTGGCCTTGTTGGGTCTTCTTAGGATCGAGCCTTGATCCTTGGGAATGAATTCATGTCACCTATTTTCCCCTCGTGCTGTCCAACCTTTGGCTGGGCTTAACTCCCTCAATTCTTGATGGATCGACCACGTTCTTGGGTCAATTTTCGTATGGTTTTTACTATAATTTCCAAATTCACTTTCAGATTACACATTCAAGGAAGCCTCAAGCTGTGATCAGTGCTGTTGGCACTGTCCGGCTTACACTGCCCTCCTCCCCCCTTTAGAAGTGAGCAGCACGGTTAGCTCTTGGTACTCCCAGAAGATGACATTCACCCCGCCAACGTTGACGTTGCAGGCAGACTCTCATGACTTGTGAGCCACATTGTTGCCCTTCCACTTGACCAGGTACTCCTATCCACGGCCAGGACGACGGAGGTCAAGGATGGCCTCCACCTCAAACTCTTGCTCACCCTCGATGACCACCGGAGGGGGAGGCTCAGAGCTGCGGCCAGGAAAATGCTCAGTCGGATCATAGTAGACCTTGAGCTTGGATATGTGGAACACGTCATGGACGGGCATGGAAGGCGGAAGAGCCAACTGCACCACCACAGGTGTTGGCATTTCGAGCACCTCGAATGGACCAAGCCATTGGGGTTTTAACTTGTCCGATCAGATTCTACAAAGCCTGACGTGTGCGCTGTTGAGAAGCACACGATCACCGACCTTGAGCGATGTTTCTGCACATCGGCAATCCGCTTGCACTTTCTGGTGCTCTTGAGCCTTTGCCAATGCATGCCGGGTCGCTGCCCAAATCTGCTTGGAATCACGTGCGGTAGACTCCACCGCGGGCAAGTTGCTTGCTACGTGCAAACTGAGGGGCGTGGTGGGCACCATCCCATTCACTACCTCAAATGGCGCCTTGCTGGTGGAGGCGGACGTGGTGGAGTTGTACACCAGTTCAGGGACCGGCAACCACTGGTTCCACGCCATCTCATCAGGATCACCCACTATATGGAGGAGCTGCTCCAGCATCTGGTTTGTCCGCTCCGTCTGTCCGTCAGTTTGGGGATGAAATCTGGTCAACAACTACACCTTGCTGCCATACTGCTCCATGAGGTCTCGCCAGAACTTGCTCGTGAAGCATGGGCCACGGTCGCTCACAATGAACCGAGGCATGCCATGGAGACGCACCACGTGCTCGAGGAACAGCCAAGCCGTACCTTCCGCGTTCACTGTATCATGCATTGTAATGAAGTGCGACATCTTGCTGAAGCGATCCACCACCACCAACACCCCATAGTGGCCTGTCGCTCTCCTGAACAAACCAGTGATGAAATCCATGGCAATTTTTCACCATGACAGCTCGAGGATAGGCAAGGGTTGAAGGAGACCCGGGGTCTTTGTCCTCTGCTCCTTGTGGCGTTAGCACACGTCACAACTCCGACACAATTCAGCCACCTCCGACGACATGGTGGGCCACGAAAAGAAGCGATCCACCGTCTTCAATGTCTTGTTGGTGGAGAAGTGCCCGTTTGGGCCACTGTCATGGCACTCCTCCAAAATCAGCTCTAAAAGCACCGGCACCATGGGAACTATCACCTGCTGTGTACCGTGCTGTCGGCAATACAACGCCTCGAAGAAAATTCTCCGAGCGTCATACTCCTCATGCACCTAGTATCCCTCCCTGAAGAGCTTCACAAGGAAGGCATCCTCGTGTTGAGATACGCAACCCGCATAATCCGGTCCGGTCATCGTAAGAGTGTGTCGGCTGGGTTGATGCGACCCAGCCGGTATACAATCTCGTAGTCGAAGTGCAACTCGAGGTACTCCACCCAATGCGCTTGCCGCCGGCTCAGGTTCGGTTGCCTCTTGAAGTACTTCAACGCGTGGTGGTCAGCGCAGACCGTGTATTTTTGCGCCTCGAGGTAGCACTGCCAGTTTTTGAAGACTGCGACCACACCAAGCATCTCCTTGTCATGAGTGGCGTAGTTCAGCTCTGCTCCACGCAACTTGCACAAGTAGTAGGCGATAGGATGGCCATTGGTGGGATCCTATCAATCCCACCAATGGCGTAGCTCCCCAACTCCACTCGCAATCCTTGCGAGTGAGATTGGAGAGTGGCAATGTCACTCCCGCATAGCCAAGGATAAACCCGCGATAGTAATTGCAAAAACCAAGGAACCCTTGCACATCGTGCACACTACGCAACTTCCGCCACTCTTGGACGGCCAGCACCATGTGCGGATCCATGGCAATCTGTCCATTCCCAATTATGTGTCTAAAGAATTGAACTTTTCCCACCACAAATTCACACTTAGTGAGCATTGCAAGAAACTTCTCCTTTCTCAAAATCTCAAGGACCTTCTTCACATGTTCCTCATGCTCCTTTGCCATCCTACTATACACCAAGATGTTGTTGAGATAAACCACCATGGAGTCATCCAAGTACGGCCTGAAGATGTTGTTCATTGCTACCATGGAGGTAGCCGACGTAATGGTCAACCCGAAAGGCATCACAAGGAACTCGTTTTGACCATAGTGCGTGCAGAAGGCCGTCTTTTCCACATCATCTGCTGTAATGCGGATCTGGTTGTAGTCGGAACAGAGTTCGATCTTTGTGAAGAAGCAAGCCATATGGAGCTGATCGAAGAGCTCTACGGCTCGTGGAAGCGGGTACCGGTTCTTGATGGTCAACTCATTCAATGCCCGGTAATCCACGCACATGCGCATCTCCCCGGTCTTTTTCTGTACAAACAGGACAGGTGCAACGTAAGGAGTCAAGGACGGGCGTATGAAGCCCTGCTTCGCCATCTCGGTCAGCTGCTTCTTGATTTATTACAGGTGTGCATCGCTCATGCGGTATGCTGCACGAACAGGTGGGTGCGCTCTAGGTTTGAGGTCGATGCGATTGTCCACGTCCCACTTCGGTGGCAGACCCGCCTGGAGGGTGTCAGGGAACACATCCTCAAACTCTATACACACCTTCCGAAGCCCATCGGGTACCGCGGGAAACTTGCCTTGGGTCCCCGGCTGCTCACAAATCGCCCCATGCGCCACAGTAGGCACCACGTCCTCTGGCTCATCGAAGCCGTCCTCCACGTCTCATACGAACGCCAAAACAATCTGAACCTGTTTTCGAATCGCGCGCTTGAGCTGCACCAAGTTCAGCATCAACAGCGCCAATTCCTCCTTGCAAGGCATCGACTGCTAGGACAATTCCTCCCCGCAAGTCTTCTCCTCCGTGGCCTCTTCCTTGGACTACGTAGGTAGGGGATACTCCTTGAATCCAAGCTTGACTGAGACGGTACGCGCCTCCCAATTGACGGTGGGGTTGTACTTGTTGAGAAAGTTTCGACCGAGGATCACATCATAATCATTCATAGGACACACTTGGTATATGGTCGTTATGCGAAGCTTCCCCACAAAAATGGAGAGGGGACGGGCCAGGTACCCCACTTCAATCGTACCGTCCACTTGGTTAGCTGTCTGCTTCTTGCTTGTGAGCGCAAGGCCCCACTTTCGAGCACACTCCATGCTCACAAAACTATGGTTTGCACTACAATCCAGCAGGCTCCCCACCTTTCCCTTGACACCTTTTACTCGTGTCCCCGAGAGAAGTGCAGGCTGCTCCACCTCATACCCTGCATCCTATGCCTTGACCTCAGAAACCTCCTCAGTTGCCACAAGGCATTCGGGTAGGAGGTCACCTGGCGGTTTGGGCTGAGAGGAGCCAGGATTAACGCCATATACTCCCATCATTCCTCGTTTCCCGACGCCTTTGTTGTTTTCTCTGCTTCCTTTGTGGCTTGCTTCCACTTCCCTTGCTGCTTACCCTTGTCGTCGTCCTTCTTTAGACTCTGACAATCATGCGCAATGTAGCCAGGTTTGCCCCAGTTGTAGCACTTGCACTGCTGCAACGCTCCGATCTTCATGGGTGTGTTGTCACTCTCGGCCCGTTTTCCGTAACCAGTACAAAAAGAGTTGTGGCTGTTGGCATGAGCTTGTTGTACGCACGAATTGTACCGTTCAGCTTCTACGTTCATTCCCGGCCAATCGTCATTGAGGTCGTACATCACTATCACAGCCTGGAGATTGTCCTTGAGGCCGTTGTTGTAGTGGAACCAGAAATCGTGGGAATGAAAGCCACAGCTGGAAAAAATCTCATGAAACCTGCGGGTGTAGTCGACGATGCCACAAGTTTGGTGAAGCCGATGCAGATTGGCACGTGTGTTGTTCCTCACGTCACCCACGGTGAAGTGCTTGATAAATGACTCCGTGAATTCCTTCCACAAGGTCGGCCATTTGAGGGTAGGGTGGTCACTGCTCAAGGTTAGAACTGATGGGGTTGAGATTCCGGTCGTGAACGTCATGCTGGCGACCAATGGTGCTCCACTACGGTGTGGATTGGACCACATCACATCGGCACACCAATCCAAGGATGCCCCTCTGAACAGGGTCACGGCATAATCGTGGCATGCCTCGTACCTTGAGGCATCCACACCGATGGCGGTGAAGTACAGCTCTAGTCCGAGTATCCAAGCGTGTAGAGCTGGCCCATCCTTCCTTTACAGGTCAAACAACTCCGGCTTGGGTGGGCTCGGGACGTCCAACGCACATCGGTTAGCGGTGCCAACTGCAACTGGTGTTGTCACTAGACGCTTCGCAAGCTCTTGATTGAGGTACGCGTTTTGCTTCTCCAACAGGTCCATCTTGGCATGCATGTTGGAGAGCAACTTCTGAAACATTGTGGCTGCTGTCATTTTGCCTTCCGCGTCAAATGCCGCGGCCATGGGGAACGTGCCGGATGAAGTCATCTCTGTGCCCGATGCAACTTCTTCCTCGACGGGTCCTCCGGTCACCACCTTGTGACCGGAGTGCATGGTTGGCCTTGGGCACGGATCCGCCAAAGAGACAAGATGTATGCTGGTCTATGCTGACCAGGACAGGTTGCCACGTAGATGATTGTGCCCTTCATCCAAGGGTTTCTCTGATACCAAATGCAAACCGGACGCGGTGTGCTAGCCTCAACCGGATGGTGTAGGCACCAACCGGTGGCAATGGCAACCAAGGGGAGGCCGGTACACACCTTCCCAGGTTTGGAGAAGTGTAGGGTTGTCTTGGGGGAGCACAGGAATACGTGTGGCACAGTGGGAGTAAACTCCACTTGTTATTCAAGTGTCAACATACAAGACTATATGTAGATGATGACACATCCTTGGCGACCCAAGGTATCCAATCCAAACGCGGCTCCATAAAGGCCTGGGATGAGTGTTATTGCATCAGCACTGCGTAGCTCATCTTCCCAGATTTCCAATGCACCAAAAATCGTATTATTCCGTGGAGGGACGGCCGAGATATGGCCGTTTCTGTGAACCACGGCAATCTGTCGCTGGCAGCACCACTAGTGGCGATGACGGCCGCCCGAAGCGCTCTTTCTGGCAATAACACATCAGGGAGCCATTCCGAAGCACCCTCGGCCCTCAATGATCCTTGATTTATTGACTAAATAGACCCCAAGGCGCGCTTCAAACTTGTTGGGTCTTCTAAGGGTCCAGCCTTGGTACTTGGGGATAAATTCTCGTCACCTGTTTTCTCCTCGTCTGGTCCAACCTTTGGTCGGGCGCACCTTCCTCAATTCTTGATGGATTGATCCCGTTCTTGGGTCAATCTCGCATGATTTTTCCTCCAAATTCCAAATCAACATTCAGAATAAACATTCAAGGAAGCCTTATTCCAGAATCAGTGCCATTGGCACTTTCCGGCTTACAAATATTCTCAAAACATTTTTTCCTCCTTTAACCATGTGTGACTCGTATTATGAGTTGTCAACATTGTCCACCCATAGTTAAATTCTTTGGTCATGGTCTGTGACATATGCCTATTTTGGCTGGTCATTGTGCATGGGAGCCACACCGTGCCACTACTTATTAAAGGTCTTTGTAGTCGCTAGTCGATAACTAGTACTTTAAAACCATTGTTTCCCCCTCTTACCATTTGTGTCTCGTATTATGAGTTGTCAACGTTGACCACACACAGTGAAATTCTTTGGTCATGGTCAGTGACATATGTCTACTTCGGTTGGTCATTGTACATGGTAGCTACGCTGTGCTACTTTTTATTTAAGTTCTTTGTACTTGCTAGTTAACAACTAGTATTCCCAAACCGGTTTCCCCCTCAGACCATTTGTGGTGCATACATAGTGAAATGTTGTTGGTCATGGTCAGTGACATCTGTCTACTCTCGCTGGTCATTGTGCATGGTACCACTACTTATTGACGATCTTTGTACTGGCTAGTCGAGAAATAGTATTCCCAAACCATTGTTTGCTCCTCTAACCATTTCTGAATCGTATTATGAGTTGGCAATGTTCACCATACATAGTGAAATTCTTTGGTCATGATCAGTCACATATGCCTGCCTTGGTTGGTCATTATGCATGGTAGCCACACCATGCCACTACTTATTGAAGGTCTTTGTACTTAAACTCAAGGAAAGATTCACCCTGGTCAAGGAGATCCCTTTGGTTACTTCATTCATGGCCCTGGTGCATTTGGAGCTCATTGGAGACGAACTCGGATCACTGGCGGTGGATTATCCTGCCACCCATGGCGGGTACCAGATTCCACCCGTCCAACACCCAAACTTCGGGCTAGGCTAACTTTCTGAATACTCACTCAAACTGAGCAATTCAAAGCTCTATCTTGCATGTAACAATCCAAGGCATCCAAATTCAAAGTCAGATTGGATTTTTTACCACTCCTCAGTCATCACACCAGGGAGTACGATCGACGGCACTAATGGCAAGGGGCACACCATGTCAACAATCTGCCCCTTGCACCACGGCCTTTATGCCCTGTCTTTGGAATCATTAACATTTTAAACTTCACAGCAAAGGCCGAGCTCCATGCAGCTCGCGTCGTGCCTGTCCTTGGGCTGTGCCTTGGTCATGACGTCGGCAAGCATGCGCTTAGTGCCACAATGCACTACAGTTGCATCTCCCTTCGCCACCAAGTCTCGCGCGTAGTGATGCTGGATCTCAATGTGATTGATTCTCCTGTGTAGCACAGGATTCTTGGTGAGGCTGATGGCACTCATGTTTTCCATATTGAGTACCTTTGGCTTCCTTTGTGGCACCCAGATCTCCTTTAGTAGCCGCCGCAGCCACACCGCCTCCTTTGCGAATTCCGCGAGAGTGATATACTTTGCTTCTGTGCTGAAAAATCCACAGTCCTGCTTCCTGCTTGCCCATGAAACTGCTGCACGACCAAGCACAAACACATACCCCGACGTTGTATTTCTGGCATCCACTTCACCAACCCAGACAAAAATTATCAGAGGGGGAAATAATGGTTTGGGAATGCTAGTTATCAACTAGCAAGCATAAATACTTTCAATAAGCAGTGGCACAGTGTCGGTGACATGCACAATGACCAACCAAAGTAAGCATATGTCACTGCACATGACCAAATAATTCCACTATGTGTGGTCAATGTCTACAACTCATAATACAAGTTACAAATGGTCAGAAGTAGAGCCCATTATTTGGGAATACTAGTTATTGACTAGAAAGTACTCAAACCTTCATTAGGTAGTGGGATGGTGTGGCTACCATGCACAATGACCAACCAAAGTAGGCATACATCAATGACCATGACCAAACATTTTCAATATCATGGGTCAACGTTGACAACTCATAACATGAGTCACAAATGGTTAGAGGGGGGAACAATGATTTGTGAATAGTAATTATCAACTAGCAAGTACAAAGACCTTCAGTAAGTAGTGGCACAGTGTGGATACCATGCACAATGACCAACCAAAGTAGGCATATGTCACTGACCATGACGAAAGAATTTCACTATGGGTGGTCAACGTTGACAACTTATAATACAAGTCACTAATGATCAGAGGGGTTATCGATGGTTTGGGAATACTAGTTATCCACTACTAAGTACAAATAAATTCCATGAATAGTGGCATGGTGTGCCTACCATGCACAATGACTAACCAAAGGAGGAATATGTCTCTGAACATGACCAAAGAATATCACTATGGCTGGTCAATGTTGATGACTCGTAATACGAGCCACAAATGGTCAGAGGGGGAAACAATGGTTTTGGAATGATAATTCTCGACTAGAAAGTACAAAGACCTTCAATAAGTAATGGAATAGTGTGGCTACAATGCACAATGACCAACCAAAGGAGGCATGTGTCACTGACCATGACCAAAGAATTTCACTTTTTGTGGTCAACGCTGACAACTCAAATACAAGTCACAAATGGTCAGAGGGGGAAACAATGGTTTGGGAATACTAGTTACTGACTAGGAAGTACAAAGAACTTCATTACGTATTGACAAGGTGTGGATACCATGCGCAATGACCAACCAAAGTAGGCACATGTCACTGACCATGACCAATGCATTCCACTGTGTGTGGTCAACACTGACAACTCATAATACGATTCAAAGATGGTCAAAGAGGGAAAGAATGGGTTGGAGATGCTAGTCATTGACTAGAAAGTACAAAGACCTTCAAGAAGTAGTGGCATGGTATGGCTACCATGCACAATGACCAGCCAAAGTAGGCATATGTCGCTGACCATGACCAAGGAATTCACAATGTGTTGCCAACGTTGACAACCCATAATACGAGTCACAAATGGTAAGAAGGGGAAACAATGGTTTTGAAATACTAGTTATCGACAGGACAGTACAAAGACCTTCAATACGTAGTGGCACAGTGTGGCTACCATGCACAATGACCAACCAAAATAGGCATATGTCACTGTCCATGACTAAAGTATGTCACTATGTGTGGTCAACATTGACAAATCTTAATACAAATTACAATTGGTCAGAGGGGGAACCAATGGTTTCGGAATACTAGTTATGAACTAAAAAGTACAAAAACCTCCAATAAGTAGTGCCACGATGTGGCTACCATGCACAATGACCAACCGAAGTAGGTATATGTCACTGACCATGATCAAAGAATTTCACTATGATGGGTCAACGTTGGAAACTCATAATATGAATCACAAATGGTCACAGAAGGAAATAATGGTTTAAGGATACTACTTATAAACTGCCAAGTACAAAGACCGTCAATTAGTAGTAGCATGGTGTGGCTTCCATGTACAATGACCAACCAAAGCAGGCATATGTCACTGACCATGACCAAAGAATTTCACAATAGGTGGTTAACGTTGACAACTCGTTATACCAGTCACAAATGGTCAGAGGGGGAAACAATAGTTTGGAAATAGTAGTTATCAACTACCAAGTACAAAGACCTTCAATAAGTAATGGTGTGGCTACCATGCACAATGACTAACCAAAGTATGCATATATCACTGACCATGATTAAAGGATTCCACTATCTGTGGTCAACATTGACAACTCATAACATGAGTCACAAATGGTCAGAGGGGCAAACAATGGTTTCGCAATACTAGATATAAACTAGCAAGTACGAAGACCTCCAATAAGTAGTGACACGGCGTGGCTTGCATGCACAATGACCAATCAAAGGAGGCACATGTCATTGACAATGACAAAAGAATTTAACTATGGGTGGTCAACGTTGACAACTCGTAATACGAGTCATAAATGGTCAGAGGGGGAAACAATGGTTGGTAACACGTATTATTGACTAGCAAGTAATAATACCTTTAATAAGTAGTGGCACAGTGTGGCTACCATGCACAATGACCAAGCAAAGTAGGCATGTGTCACTGACCATGACCAAAGAATTTCACTTTGTGTGGTCAACATTGACAACTCATAATACGAGTGGTCAGAGGCAAAAAACAATGGTTTGGGAATACTAGTTATTAACTAGCAAGTACAAACACCTTCAATACGTATTGAAAACGTGTGACTACTATGCACAATGAACAACCAAAGTAGGCTCATGTGACTGACCATGCCCAAAGAATTTCACTATGTCTGGTCAACGTTTACATCTCATCATACGAGTCACAAATGGTCAGAGGGGAAATCGATGGTTTAGGAATACCCATTTTTTACTAGGAATTACAAATACTTTCACTAAGCAATGAACGGTGTGGCTACCATGTGCAATGACCAACCAAAGTAGGCAGTTGTCACTTACCATGACTAAAGAATTCCACTATGTGTGGTCATCGTTGACAGCTCATAATACGAGTCACAAATGGTGAGAGAGGGAAACAATGGGCTGGGGATACTAATTATCGACTAGCAAGTGCAAAGACCTTCAATAAGTAGTGGCACGCTATGGATACCATGCACAATAACCAACCAAAGTAGGCATATGACACTGACCATGACCAAGGAATTTCACTATGGGTGGTAAACGTTGAACAACTTATAATACGAATCACAATTGTCAGATGGGGACACAATGGTTTGGGAAAACTAGTTATTGACTAGAAAGTACAAATATTGTAAGTAAGTAGTGGCAGGGTGTGGCTATTATGCACAATGACCGACCAAAGGAGGCATATGTCACTGACTATGACCAAATATTTTCACTATGTGTGGTCAACGTTTAAATATTTTCACTATGTGTGGTCACTACGAGTAACAAATGGTCAGAGCAGGAAACAACGGTTTTGGAATACTAGTTATCATCTAGAAAGTACAAAGACCTTCAATAAGTAGTAGCACGGTGTCGCTACCATGCACAATGACCAACCAAAGTTACAATAAGTCACTGACCATGGCCAAATATTCTACCCTGGTTGGTCAAAGTTGACAAATTATAATACGAGTAACAAATGGTCAGATGGGTAAACATTGGTTTAAGATTACTACTTATCGACTATCAAGTACAAATACCTTCAATGATAAGTGACACCGTGTGGCTACCATGCACAATGACCAATCACACAAGGCAAATGTCACTGACCATGACAAAGGAATTTCACTTTGGGTGGTGAATGTTAACAACTTAGCATACGAGTCACTAATGGTCAGAGGGGGAAACAATGGTTTGGGAATACTAGTTATTGACTAGCAAGTACAAACACCTTCAATAAATGGTAGCACGGTGTGGCTACCATGAACAATGACCAACCAAAGGAGGCATATGTAATGGACCATGACCAAAGAATTCCACTATGGGTGGTCAACGTTGACAACTCATAATAGGAGTCACAAATGGTTAGAGGGCATATCAATGGTTTGTGAATACTAGCTATCGACTAGCAAGTACAAATAATTTCAATATGTAGTGGCACAGTGTGGCTACCACGCACAATGACCAACCAAAGTAGGCATGTCACTGATCATGACCAATAAATTTCACTATGTGTGGTCAGTGTTGACAACTCGTAATATGAGTCACAAATGGTCAGAGGAGGAAACAATGGTTTGGGAATATTAGTTATCGACTAGCAAGTACAAGGACCTTTTAAAAGTAGTGGCAGGGTGTTCCTACCATGCACAATGATCAACCAAATTAGGTGTACGTCATTGACCATGACGAAAGGAATTTCACTGTGTGTGGTCACCATTGACAACTCATAATACGAGTCACAAATGGTCAGAGAGGGAAGGAATGGAATTGGAATACTACTTGTGGAATAGAAAGTATTAATACCTTCAATGATTAGTTGCATCGTGTGGCTACCATGCACAATGACCAACCAAAGTAGGCATATGGCACTGACCATGACCACAGATTTTCACTGTAGGTAGTCAACATTGAGAACTCATAATACAAGTAACAAATGGTCAGAGCAGGAAACAATGGTTTGGGAACACTAGGTATCCACTAGAAAGTACAATGAATCTCAATACGTAGTGGCACAGTGTGGCTATCATAAACAATGACCAACCAAAGTAGGCATATGTCACTCACCATGACCGAAGAATTTCACTTTGTTTGGTCAAAGTTGCCAAATCATAAAACGAGTGACAAATGGTCAGAGGGGGAAACAATGGTTTGAGAATACTAGTTACCTATTATCAAGTACAAAGACCTTCAATAATAAATGGCATGGTGTGTCTACCATGCACAATGGCCAACCAAAGTAGGCATATGGCATTGACCATGACCAAAGAAATGCATTGTATGTGGTCAACGTTGAGAACTCATAATACGAGTCAAAACTGGTCAAGAAGGAAACAATGGTTTGGCAACACTAGGTGTCCACTAGAAAGTACAATTACCTTCAATACATAGTGGTACCATGTGGCTATCATGAACAATGACCAACCAAAGTAGGCATGTGTCACTTAGCATGACCAAAGAATTTCACTATGTGTGGTCAGTGTTGACAACTCATAATACGAGTCGCAAATTCTCACAGGGAGAAAAAATGGTCTGAGAATAATTTTTATCAACTAGTAAGTACAAAGACCTTCAATATGTAGTGGCATGGTGTGGCTACCATGCAAAATGATGAACCAGATTAGGCATATGTCATTGACCATGACCAAAAGAATTTCACTGTGTGCGGTCACCATGGACAACTCATAATACCAGTCACAAATTATCAGAGAGAGAAACAATGGTTTGTGAATACTAGTTGTTGAATAACAAGTATTAAGATATTCAATACGTAGTTGTATGGTGTGGCTAATATGCACAATGACCAACCAAAGTAGGCATATGTCACTGACCATGGCCAAAGATTTTCACTATGTGTGGTCAACATTGCCAACTCATAATACGTGTCAAAAATAGTCAAAAAGGGAAACAATTATTTGAGAATACTGGTTATTCTCCAGCAAGTACAAATAAATTCCATAAGAAGTGGCACGGTTTGGCTACCATGCACAACGACCAACCAAAGTAGGTATATGGCACTGACCATGACCAAACAATTTTACTTTATGTGGTCAACGTTGAGAACTCATAATACGAGTCACAATTAGTCAAAGGAGGAAACAATGGTTTGGGAACACTAGGTATCCACTAGAAAGTATAATGACCTTCAATTCGTAGTGGCACAGCGTGGCTATCATAAACAATGACCAACCAAATTAGGCGTAGGTCACTCACCATGACCAAAGAATTTCACTATGTGAATTCAACGTTGACAACTCATAATACGAGTCGCAAAGGGTCATAGGGAGAAGCAATGGTTTGGTAATACTACTTATCGACAAGCAAGTACAAATACCTTCAATAATTATTAGCACAGTGGGGCTACCATGCACAATAACCAACCAAGGAAGGCATATATCACTGACCATGACCTAAGAATTTCAGAATCGGTGGTCAACGTTGACAACACATAATACGAGTCACGAATGGTAACAAGGGGAAACAATGATTTGGGAATACTATTTATCGACTATCAATTACAAAGACCTCCAATACGTAGTGGCATAGTGTTGCTACCATGCATAATGACCAACCATGTAAGGCATATGTCATTGAACATGACCAAAAGAATTTCACTGTGTGGTCAACGTTGAAAAATCATAATATGATTCAAAAACGGTTAGAGAAGGAAAAATGGATTGGAAATACCATTTATCAACTAGCAAGTATGATGACCTTCAAAAATTAGTGGCACAGTGTGGCTACCCTGCACAATGACCAACCAAAGTTATCACTGTTTGTCACTGACCATGACCAAAGAATTTCACTATGTGTGGCCAATGTTGACATCTTTTCATACGAGTCCCAAATGGGCAGAGGGAGAAACAATGTTTCAGGAATACTAGTTATCAACTAGCAAGTACAAAAACCTTCAATACATTGTGGAACACTGTGGCTACTGTGCACAATGACCAACCAAAGTAGGAATACGTCACTGCCCATGATCAAAGGATTTCACTAGGTGTGGTCAACTTTGACAACTTATAATACTTGTTACAAATGGTCAGTGGGAGAAACAAAGGTTTGGAAATACTACTTATCGACTTAAAAGTACACAGACCTTTAATAAGTAGTGGCACGGTGTGGCTACAATGCACAATGACCAACAAAAGTAGGCATGTGTCACTGACCATGACCAAAAAATTTCACACTGAAGGTTCAACGTTGACAAGTCACAATACGAGTCACAAATGATCAAGAGGGGAAGTAATGATTTGGGAATACTAGTTAGAAACTAAAAAATACAAAGATCTTCAATGAGTAGTGGCATGGAGTGGCTACAATTCACAATGACCAACCAAAGTAGGCGTATGTGACTGACCATGACCAAAGGCTTTCACTATGGGTGGTCAACGTTGACAATTCATTATACGAGTCACAAATGTTAAGAGGGGGAAACAATGGGTTAGGAATACTATTTATCAACTAGCAAGTACAAAGAAGTTCAATAAGTAGTTTCATTGTGTGTCTACCATGCCCAATGACCAACCAAAAGAGGCATCTGTCATTGACCATGACCAAAGAATTCCACTATACGTGGTCAACGTTGACAACCCAAAACACAAGTCAAAAATGGTCATAGGGGGGGAAATGGTTCAAGAATATTGGCTATCGACTAGCAAGTCCAAATACCTTCAACACATATGGAGTTGTACGGATTTTTATGTTGTACGGGGTTGTACATAGTTGTACGGAGTTGCATAGAGTATTACGGATTTGTACGGAGCTGTATGAAGTTCTACAGAGTTGTAGCAATTTGTATGGAGTTCTACAGAGTTGTACAGAGTGGTACGGAGCTATACGGAGCTGTACGGAATTCTACATGATTGTACAGTGATGTACAGAGTTGTGTGGATTCGTACGGAGCTGTACTGGGTTGTACGGAGCTGTCCAGAGTTTTATGGAGTTGTAGCAAATTGTATGGAGTTGGACGGAGTTGTACAGATTTGTACAGAGCTGTACGGAGTGGTTTGGATCTCTACAAATTTGTACATAGTCGTGCATTTCTTATGGAGTTGTACAGAGTTGTGCCGAGCTGCACAGAGCTGTAGCAAGTTGTACAAATTTGAATGGAGTTTTACGGAGTTATACGGAGTTTTGTAGAGTTATACAGAGTTGTAAAAGACTTGTACAGAGTTGAACCAAGTTGTACGAGGTTTTACGAAGTTGTACGGGGTTGTACGGAACTGTACGGTTGTGTACGGAGTTGTACGGGGTTGTACGGGGTTGTACGGATTTGTAGTGATATGTACAGAGCTCTATGGAGTTTTACAAAGTTTTACGGTGTTGTGCAGAGCTGTACGGAGTTGAAGTGACTAATACAGAGTTGTACGCAGATGTACAGAGTTGAATTGAGTTGTGGGGAGCTGTACGGAGTTGTAAGAAGTTGTACGGAGCTGTAGGGAGTTGTATGGAGCAGTATAGAGTTGTAAGGAGTTGTAGAGATTTGTACTAAATTGTACGCAGTTGTACCAAGTTGTATGGGAGTGTATGGAGTTATACGGAGTGATACGTAGTTTTGCAGAGTTAAAGGGAATTGTTTCGAGTTGTTCGGAGTTGTACAGAGTTGTACAAAATTTTGCGGAGCTGTAAGGAAATGTACGGAGTAGTATAGAGTTGTAGCACATGGAACGGAGCTATACGGAGGTTACATATTTGTACGGCGTTGTCCGGAGTTGTACGTATCTGTACAGATTTGTACACAGTTTTACAAATTTGTACAGAGTTGTACAGAGTTGTACGGAGTTGTAGTAGGTTTTACAGAGTTGTACAAATTTGTACAAAGATGAACAGAGTTTTATGAAGCTGTACAGAGTTGTATTCATTGTACAAATTTGTACAGAGTTGCGCCGATGTGTATGGAACTGTACAGAATTGTACGAAGCTGTACAAAGTTTTTCATAGTTGTAAAACATTGTACAAAGCTGTACGGAATTGTACAGAGCTGTACATAGTTGTAAGGAGCTGTATGGAATTCTACAGAGTTGTACGGAGGTATACATACATGTACGAATTTCAACCGAGTTGTACAGAATTGTACAGAGTTTGACAAGGTTGTACAAAGTTGTATGGAGCTTTACATAGTTGTACTGAGTTGTATGGAGTTATATGGATTTGTACAGAGTTGCATGGAGTTGTAGTTATTTGAGCTGAGTTGTACGAATCTGTACAGAGTGGTATGGAGTTGTACATATTTCTATGGAGTTATATGGAGTTGTACGGAGTTGTACGTAGGTGTACAGAGTTCTACAAAGTTGAACAGAGTTTTACAGAGTTGTATGGAGGTGTTTGGAGTTGTACAGAATTGTACAGTGTTGTACGGAGTTGTATGGATATGTACGGAGTAGTGCAAAGTTGTAGTGAATGGTACGGAGTGAAAAGGAGTTATACAGATTGGTACAGCATTGTCCGGAGTTTTATGGATCTGTACAGAGCTATACGGAATTGTACATTATTGTACAAAATTGTACAGAGGTGTACGGAGTTCTATGGATTTGTGGCGAGGTGAACAGAGTTATACAGAGTTGTACGGAGTTGTTCAGAGTTGCACAAAGTTGGAAAGAAGGAAAAGGAGGGCCACCAAGGAACGCAAAAGGCGGCAAAGAAGTGAAGAGGAGACCAAGGTAGACAAGAAGACAAGAGGAAGACAAGTGGGAAGGAGTTGAAGGAGTTGTAGGAATTTGTAAAACTTTTCTCCTATTTTTTCCCTTGTTTTGTGAGCGGTACTCACATGTCTTGTCATTTCTTTGTGAAGTAGTTTTCTGTTTTCCTAAATACTAGTTGTACCAAGCACCATGAGTCACGGCTTAGGAAGACAAGTTTACAAATCCACACCCTTGTGTCGACCGTGGCGGCCTTGGAAAATAGAAATCAAATTCATAATTGCCTCATCGGTCGTGAGAGCAAGGATAATTTGGGAGTGATCCTCACAACGGCTTTCACGTGCTAGTTGCACGGGTGACGAGATGGCAAGTGCCGGACCGTCCAAGACCAACAAGGGCAAGGTCGTGACGGCCTCACCACACGACCTCGGCGGACTCCACATTTTTGGAGCCGCCACCGCGAGCACGGTTGCCAAGCCAAAGGCAACCATATCATCGAAGGAAACAGGTGCCAACCTCGACGAAATCAAGAAGCGTGCGGAGGCCAGAAACGTAATCGACGAGCACGTCGATGCGCACGTGGGAAACCCCCATGCGACGGACGACGCTTTGGAGGAGGATCACTCGGAGGGGGACCCCGACGAAGAGCACAACACCGATGATGGCGAAGGCGACGAGGATCACGATCATCGCCATTGTCGTGCGTTAAACTTGAGCCAATGGCGCAAGAAGGGCAAAGTGCTCGTCACATCGCCTAAAGCTGCCGATAGCAGCGAGGCTGCCACGAGCAGCAAAGGCACTGAAAGCAGCCACGCGGGAAGTTCCCACGAGAACAAGCCTGACGACGTTACCGTGAAGGCAATTCGTGATGACTGCCGGAGGCTTGCTAATTTTGCTTCTGAGATGGTAGGCCGACTCAAGATCACCACTGACAGTGGAGGTACGGTACCACTTGGAGGAGTGGGGACGGACCCCCCTTCCTACGATGTGGCCACAATGGGACAGGGCAGCGCCCACTCGAGCGTCGTTGCTGATGATAGCTTCCTCCGGAAGGTGGGACTTCTTGGAGGCGTGTACTCGTCACGTACCCTCCTATAGTGGACAAAGGTGCACGGACAATGTGAGGCCCTGGAGGCTATCACCCATGCTCTAACGACATCAGAGCTAAAGTTTGTATTCGCCACCTACTAGCCCACATCAGCCAGAGCATCACGGAATTGGACTGTGGTTGTCAGCTACAGCGCCTGGCTGCACATGAGGAAAGCCACCAATGCAACAACCTCGATAAGGCGTCGCACAGCGTGACCTAGCTGCGGATGCAGCAACAAGCGCAGTGCACTTTTTGTTGCTGATGGCAGCAGTGCACCGCAGTTGCTGATGCCATTGTCGGTCGCAGCGATGACTTGCCTACCTCGACGACTTCGGGATTGGTCATCAACACATCCTTCGTCCACAGTGTGGAGATCTTCCAAAAGGGCGTGAAGCTGACCGACTAGCTGAATCGCATGGAGCACGTTCTACGTGTCAACAAGGATCCACTCAGTCAGTGGGACGACCTTGCCACGACGCGGCTTGAAGACAAGCTCTTCAACTATGTGGTCAAGGAGTAGGGCGCGCAGCACCCGCACCTTGAGTGGCAGCCCATGTCGTCGGAGGCCTTCTGTACGATCATGCATGGGAAGTACACCCAACATGAGGAGGCATGGTGCGCCTTCCACAAGATCAAAGACTTCACAAAGCTGGGTAGCTCGCTTGAAGCCTACTTGAGCGAGTTCACCACACTCGTAGAGGAAGCCAAAAGTTTCACTAAGGCGATGGGACTCAGACCTTCAAGTACCCAGAGGGCATGCTGTTGGAGTACTTGCGTGACGGTCTTGCGAGTGAGAAGTTGAAGGACAAGACCACCACAACGGCAATCGGCCATGCTTGTACAAGCTGGAGGGCGTTCCGGCCACATTCGCGGGTCCCTTAGTCGATGATGTTGACCCAATCAGATTTAAGGACTGGATGGTGCTAGCCGAATTCACACGATCCCACAAGATGTGGAGTTGAATGGGTAAATCATAGGAGTTGCAGTGCCCGCCGTACCGATTCCGTGTTTATCACAAACTCGGCTTGCCGTCATCGAGCCTCTTTACTCGGAAGAGTGGTGGTAACATGATGATGCAATTCAAAGGACACCTACCTGGTGCTCCCATGAACGTACTTGCTGATGCTGGAGGAGATGACTCATTTGTTAGCCTTCGCTTTACCCGACAAGTTGGCCTGAAGTACGAGCCATCAAATGGCACAGTTGTCGTCGGTGTCAACCATACGGTACACGTGATCGGTACCTGTAAAACAAAAAATTGTATTCAAGGATACACACAGAGTGTCACATTAAAGGTACTCAACCTTCTTGGCCCGTTTTACATGGTGCTAGGTGATCCCTGGCTCCGTAAAAATGAGGCTCTGATTGTGCTTTGAATCAAAGCGTTTGGTCCTTGGAAAAGGACAGTGTCACTTTACGTTGAATCCAAGTACGGAATTGTCACCGGCCTGACTCAAAATCCATGCCAGCTTGTTTGCGATGCAAGTCAAGAGACGTATTTGACAAGGTTGTCGGTACTTCTTGGCCTAGCTGTAGAAAGTGGAGGACGACATGAAGGAAGAAATGCCATAAGAGATCAAATTTCTCTTGTCGGAGTTCTCGGATGTATTCTAAGACCCACGGGTTGGGCTTCTACCAGAACGACACATGGGCCACACGATTCCACAGCAACCGGAGGCGACTCCTCCATTCAAACCCATGTATCGCCTTACTCCAGGGGAAAGGTAAGAGGCCGAACGCCAAATCAAAGAGTACCTTGCAAAGGGGTGGCTTCAGCCAAGTAGCTCGTCGTACGATGCGTCGGTCATTTTTGTGAGCAAAAAGGATGGTGGTTTACGCATGTGTATGGACTATCGTACGCTGATCAAGCTGATGGTAAAAATTTGATTTCAATTACTGTGGATTGAGGACCTGTTTGGCCAACTCCAAGGGGGAAAATTATATCTCATCTTTGGGTTTGTCTCAAGGGTACCATCAATCCGCATCACGGAAGATGATGTGCCCAAAACTGAGTTTCGAACGCACATGGGACAATATCAGTTCCGGGTGTTCTGCTTTTGCTAACGAACGCCCCAGCAACCTTCCGGGGAGAAATGAATCAAACGTTCACTAGGCAACTTGATCATGTTGTCTTGGTTTACCTGGATGACATCCTGGTTTTCTCAAAATCCATGGAAGAGCACATAGAACATCTACGCGAAGTCCTCACAATCCTTCGAGACAAAAGTTCTATACAAAATTGAGCAAGTGCAAGTTTGCACAAGATGAGCTCGAATACATTGAACACATTGCCGACAAAGACTGTATTGGTGTCCACCCACAAAAAGTCGTGGTTGACTGGCCACGTCCGGAAAATATTGGGCAGATTTTGTCTTTCGTCAGCCTTGCAAACTACTTTCGACGATTTATGCAAGGGTATTCGACCCTGGTAGCACCGTTAACCAGGCTCACGTGAAAAAACGTGCGTTGGGAATGGACATCTGATTACGAGAACACCTTTTCAAAGTCAAAGAGCTTCTATCCACAGCGCCCTTCTTAGCTCTCCCAAATCCATCGCAACCGTAGAAGGTTCAATGTGATGCATCGGCAGTAGGACTCGGAGCTTTCCTCATACAGAACAGTCACCTAGTTACGTATGAGAACCGGAAGCTCATCCCCGCGGAAACGCAATACACGACTGGGGATCAAGAGCTCCTTGCAGTAGTACACGCTTTCAAGATGTGGCGTTGCTACCTCGAGGGTGCCAAAGGAGGTGTGACGGTCATGACCGACCATAACCCATTGGTATTTTCTTAAATGCAACCGAACCCGTCAAGACGACATGAGCATTGGAGAAAATACCTGAGCCGATTCTCGTTCACATGCGAGTAACGGCTAGGATGCATCAATGTGGCCGACCCACAAAGCCGGCAGCCAGTGGAAATTAAAGAAACCACTGAGATCGGTGGGTGTTTTTTGGCCATTGCGACAGCAAATGTGTAAACACCATAGCACCATGCACCCCTGCGGCAACCACCTTGGAAGATTATCCACTACAACGGTTTTGTCAACAGAATCCAGATGGGATGCTGTGTTGATTCTTGGTTTCAATACTCTCAAAACCTAGACAAGTACGAATCGGTGGAAGCCGCAGGAATCTATTGGAATGGAGAACAAGTTGTTGTGCCAGACTCTGGAGACCTTTGAGCGAAGATTATCTCTGAGTTCCACGACCCGCCGGTCGCATGTCATGTGGGCCTCGAAAGACCGGACAGGCACTCTCGGACGACTATTGGTGGCCAAGATGGAGTGTCGATGTCCGTAAGCATTACATGACATGCGACCCATTTCTTCCGAATAAGGCTAGTAACAAGAAACATGTTGGACTCCACCAGCTTCCCATTCCTGGAACTCCATGGGAGTGCGTCAGCATGGACTTCATTACTGGTCTTCCGGACACATCCCATGGCCACGATGCAATGCTAGTGGTCGTGGATGTTCCGACGAAGATGACACACTTCATTCCTACAACTACTGATGTGAACGCCGAGGAGACCACGTATCTCTTCTTTGAGGGTGTCATAAAGTACCACGGCTTGCGGTTGCGCATTACCTTCAATCGAGATTACAAATTTACCAAAACCAAGTACTTTGGCAACGAGTCAATCCGTTACTGTGCTTGACCCCTAAGGATGGCAGTGAGGCCCGACGCAAGAGCTTCACATGGGTGGCCTCTTTGACCAGACACACGCTATTGAAGGCGCTTAGGTTTTTTTTTATCTTTATTTTGCTCATCCAAAGCAAACACTTCCCAATCCGTGGGATCTGTGTGCTTGGTGTGTATGTTTCTTAACCCTCCCTTTGCATACTCCAAAGCTTAACTCTAGTGCACTAGAATTAGTATAACATGTTTCTCATGTGTGACATTCTACCACAAGGAAAATAGTGCACCATCACAAGTTGCGGTGTCAGGTTTGTTGGTTTCTATATTAGCTCCATGGTGACAAGCAGATTTCTATCTTGGATAAATTGACAAAATAATCTTGGTTCAGGCTCTGTCCTCATATTAGGTGTCTTGTTCCTTTTCACTTGGATAATTCGAACCTACCTGGTTCCTGGCCTACAGGAGACACAAACCTGGCTGCAGTGGTCGAAGTTTTATGCCGAGCTAAACGGCGGGACAGGTTGCTTTGACACCCGGATGATCTAGGCTGTTAGCGCATGAGAGAATATTGAATGATATGTTTTAGCATCACTGGCCTCGCTAGCATGCAGTCCTGGCGATGGTTTGAACTTAGGACTCGTTCTGTCTTGTAAAAATGATGGTAACAATCCTACGTCAACTTCAGTTGAAGAAATGTGACAAACATTGCTTTCATAATTTTTAGGCCGCTCGCAAGGTTGCCGTTAGGGCGGCCTACACCATGAGGCTTTCACGTCAGATCGGATTGATTTAGTGACCAGATGGGCGGATGAAACGGTCGGTCATCGCTGGCCGTCACATATTTTGGAAGTCCTTTTTTTTAGCAGGAGTTTCCCAAGCATACCCGTCCTCAACGTCGCCGAATGTTCGTGGCGGCTGGTCAAGTCGTCGCCTCGTAGAAGTTTGCCCTTTGATCTTTTGTCAAGAAATGATGAAGATTGTGGTTTTTTCTAGCGGCAGAAAAATAGAAAAAAAATTCTACCAGCGCTGCACAATTCTACTCACAAATTCTCATGGTATTGTTTTCTCTTTCTAGAAAAACAACTTGGAATGAAATTGCCCGAAGAAGCCTTTTCGTTGGTCCCCAGCAATCAAGGAATATTCTATCTTATCTCTTATCTTCAAGAAAAGAAATGAAGAATCTAATACTATTATACTCCATTCATGTGGTACATTAAATTTGATTCGTTAATTCAAATGAATGGGGGCTTTGCCTCTAATGCCTTAATGAAGAGATCATTGAACATTTATTTATATTATTTTAAATTATTCATGGCCTTATGCATCTTCTTGGCCGCTTACATCAGGTCCCTTTCTCGGATCAATCGTTTAACTCGATTTACCTCCCTTTTGGCTTTCTGCAACCACTCATGCATAACTCCTCGAGCATTATCCAATCGAAACTTCACCAAATTTAAAACTTATAGGTAATATAATATTCATCCCCGTGTGAGAAAGATTATGTGGCATTCCTATCTTCATGTAAGCATCATGTATGGCTCATCTCATCCTTTTGCACAATACATAGAAGGAAAAGGGTGATATGTTGATTAAATAAATCTAATTTTGATTAATAATGTAATATATTTCACATTTATTGGGAATTTTCCTATTTATTCTATTTCTCATGTAATGTGTTTTGGGGGGGCCAGGATGAACTTTCAGGCGGGTTGTGGTGTTGAGGTTGCAACCAAGGCTCTTTAAAAACTAAAGAGCCTCCCGTTCACGTTCGGAACAAGTCTCAGAATGCTCATGGCGACAATACCGTTGTATTTGGTTCAAGCGCGAAGCCGAATGAACCGTTACTGTTCGGAGGGATTGTCGCAAAATATTGGCGCGGAGATTTGTGGTTTGAGGGGAAGTAGTGTGATAATAATATCTGAGATGTTTCTTCGCAAACGCATGGAATTCGCGCTCTTCCTGAGCGTTTGAGCTGCAAACACGGCCATGACGTGCATACAAACTGGCTCTTGTGTGGGCCGTGGAGTGACGGTGAGGAGCGATTGGGACGGCGAGATCTTCCCTGAGAGCTCGTCTGTCCGCACGTTTCAATGCCTGCCAGTGTCGTTCAACCCCGCAGCTGTCCGTCACAGCTCTTGCATTGGCCCGGCAGGCCAGAAGTCCACTTGGGCCGTCCTGAAGCCATCACCGTCTCCGCCACCTGCACAACATCATCACACCCGCTTCATTCTTGTTTTGGTCGCCTTCAGCTGTCCTGACCACACCACCTTTACCTCGCGCTTTCTATCCGCTGTCAAGTCGGGGTTCCTGGCGGGTAAAGGTGTAGTCTCGCACAGACTTGTGGCGAGCATGTCCTAGGCTTGACGTGGGCACTCATCGGCCCCCGTGGGCACGCTTGCGCGTTTCAAGGGTTTCCGTTCAGACGTTCTCCTCTCTGTGTTTGTGAGCGACGGCTCTTCTTGGATCAGCTTTCGCGGTGTCAGCGGCTTTGGCTGGTGGAGAATCTACGATAACCGGTTGTGCTCGGAGGACGGATTTGCCGGTCCAGACATCGGAAACCGGTCGCAATCCACTTTTTGATTTCGGTTGAATTTCTTGGACTCCCTTGCCGTCAGACGGTGGCCAAGCAACCGCCCGTTTGGTAGAGACCTAGCAGCCAGTGGTAAGGATCAGGGGCTCTGAATCTCTCCGCCCAGCTCTCGCCATGGTGTCAGCGAAGGGGGGAGGAGGAGGAGGAGGCGACAACCGCAACAAGAATCGCCACCTGGAGCAGCTGCCGCTGAAGCCATCTGACATCATCAACCACCTGTCCGGCGTGTACAAGCTGTTTCTGCGAGAAGCGGACATCCTGAAGCCCACGACTGAAACGCTGAAGAAGATTTACGAGGCGTTGCTGGCGGACAAGCTCGCGTTGTACAGGTGAGTGCCACTGGCCGCAGCCGCTGGTGTGACCCTTGGCTCAGCCGAGTGCCCTGTCGGCTCAGGAGGAGCACAGCAGAGTCGGCTGCGCTCCTTATCGCACTCGTTTGCATCGGCTACGAGGTTACTCGTGCGGGCAGAAAGACGGCTGCTCCCTAGTCTTCCAGTCTCTTTACACCTCCGGTTGGCTTGCTATCTTCGTGCTTCTTCTTCGTGTGAAGAAGCGCAGCGCACCACCGAGAAGGAGCCTGACTCGGAAAAAAGGGTGGGCACAGGCGCCGAAAGGGGTTGGAGCAAGCGAGGGTGAGTGTGGGCTCTGACAGGTGGCGGGACACCCGCAGGATGGGGCCACTCCAGAGTGAAGCCACGGTCGGTCGGGCAGGTGGTGGGTGGGTTCTGAACGGCTGAGCTGCTTGTCGCGCCGGCCAGGCGTGCGCATCTGCGGCGGCCAAGCATGACGAGAGCGCTATGGAGGCGCATTCAAGGTTCTGCCCGTGAACGTGAGTGAAGCGCCAGGTCTGTGCCAATGACAGGTGACAGGTCGGTGACAACAATGCGCATTCCCGCGTCGCAGATGTGCTCGTTTTGCACTCGGTCTGTTGCACCCCGTTGCCTCCCTAGTCCTCCAGACCCCTTCTCCACTTCGCCCAGACCAGGCACCAAGGCGGGTGGAGGTAGCGTGGCGGTGGAGGCGATGCTGGAACCTTTTTCTTTCTTCTTACGGTTACCCTCTTGCCTCCTCCCAATCCCCGCTTCTGGTGCAGACCGGACAACGAAGGGCGGGGAGGCAGTGTGGCAGTGGATGCGGCGCGGGCCGCCATTCTGGAGGGTGAGCTGGAGCTGTTTGAGGACGCGGGCCACACGGCACTGCTGCATCTGCATGTGGAAAAGCTCATAGAGGAGGCGTGGGTGGTGGATTGGAGCTTGCGCGACTTGTACTCGCCCGAACCCTCTCGCGCGAGCAAGCACATTGCAGCCGTTGTCAACTATGACATGTACCGGTGTGTTGCACCGTTGGTTGGAAGAGGGAGGGGGTTGATGAGCGCGGAGGGAGAAGGATTGTTAGCATGGAGCTGAGGTGCAAGTGGATTCCTTCTCTCTAGCCTTTTCGGGGAGGGGACGGTTGGGAAGGGGAGATCCAGGAAAGAATGGAAGGGGAGCTGCAGGATTGCTGACCATACTCTTCAATATCCACCCTTCTCCCCCCCCCCCCCCACCCCCGTCCCCAGTCTCTCTCCCTCCCTCCCTCCCTCTTTCCCTCCCTCTCCCTCTCTTCCTCTCCTCCTCTCTTCTTCCCTCCCTCTTTCGCTTCCTCCATACCCCTCTCCCTCCCTCCCTTGAACTGCCGGCTCCATTCATTAATGCCATCATCTCCCACCTTTGCCACCCCCTGTGCACCCCTCCTCCGTTCCCCCTCTTCCTCTACCCCACTCCTTGGCTTTTGCCTTTTCCCCGTTATGCCTCTCTGAAGATATTCTCCCCTCTTCCCCTCTTGTGCCGTTCCCGGGTTCTCGCCCCTTTCCTCGCTTCTCTTATCCCACCTCTCCCCATCTCATTTGCTCTTCCTTGATTTTCTCCATCCTTTACTCCCATTCTTCTGCCCCCTTACCCAGTCATCCCCTCCACCTCCCATCCTCCTTTCTTGCTCCTTCCCGTCTCCGGGAAGGAGGAAGGGGCTCCATCCCTATCCTCTGATCATCCTTCCCTGGGATGTCTGTCCTCTGGTCATCTCTCTCTGTGGTCCCGAGGGACGTCTGTCTGGGCGCTCTATCTCTATCCTCTGATCATCTCTCTCTCTGGTCCTGAGTGATGTCTGTTTGTGCTGTGCTTGCATGATGGGGCGGGCGCGTGCTTCTGTGGCGGAGGGTGTGTGGTGGAGAGTGCGGGATGCGAACACAGGCTGGGCAAGCAGGGGTCGGTGTTCAAGCCGCTGCGCATGGAGGTGGAGAGGGATATCGAGCTGCTGCGTGACGTACAGGAGGACACCGCCAAGGTGAGAGAGGGCCTGGGTCTGTGTGCTGCGAGTCCCTCTTCAAAATTGTCCGCCGTGCCATCACGCCATGCAATGCCGCTCCACTCCATGTCATGCCATGATTGTGATTTGTAGGGATACGTGTGCAAAAGGTGGTGATGGTCTCAAGCGTGGGGGGGGGGGGGGGGGGGGGGGG
>SZWC01001405.1:246001-285886 GCA_023375785.1 Penium margaritaceum | reverse complement strand
ACGACGACGACAACGACGACGACGACGACGACGACAACGACGACGACGACGACGACGACGACGACGACGACGACGACGACGACGACGACGACGACGACGACGACGCCGATTACGACGACGACGACGACATCGACGACGACGATTACGACGACGACGACGACAACGACGACGACGACGGCGGCGGCGACGACGACTACGAGGAGGAGGACGACGAGGAGGACGAGGACGACGAGGACAACGAGGATGATGAGGAGAACAAGGACGAGGATGAAGATGACGAGGAGGAGGAGGACAACAAGGATGACAAGGGGGACAAAGTGGGGGATGACGAGAATGAGGAGGAGGAAGTGGAGATGGCTAGCACGATGTCAACGATGGCAAAAATGAGAGCTGACGGCCAGCAACAGCTGCAACCCCAGCAATGGCTGTGAAGACGACAAGAAAAACAACCCAATGGCGAGCCACGGCAGGCTGCTGCATCTGTCATCGATTGCACACACACACAGAGGCAACACAGCTGCAATAGCAAGGCCAGTGAGGACAGTGAGAGCATGAGTACCACGCTCTTGGGTAGAAGCGGCGGCTGCAGTGATGGCAGGAGGAGCAGCTGCAGCTGCAGCTGCACCGGTGATGACGGCAAACGAGGCACCGCCGGCCGTGGCGATCGCTCACGAAAACGATGCCGAGGACAACCTCAATCACAGAAAACAAATATGCCGGCACCACCGTCACAAACAATGAGGCTGCAGCAGTAAGCGGGGGAACTTTCTTGACTGGCAAAAAGACTTGATGGAAGTACCGTGTTCTCCCCAACAGCCATCCCGTCTCCACGTCAGTGTTCAGAGGGCGTGACCAGTCAGAGTCTTTGACAATTTACACCCTCAATGGCCATGTGACAGTCCAGTGCACCTCCGTCGACCACAGCCACCTCCTCCACTGCAGCCAATGCTCCTGAAGCTCACTCAACTCAACCGAGCGGGTCGGTGGCATAGAGATTGAAGTGTCGCCAGAAGTAGCAAAACGTTCCAAAGGAGAAGAGGAGGCAGGATGCTTTCTTTTCAAACGTTTTGCAACAAACAAAATGACTCTCTCACCCAAGCTGATCGATGGCGTAGACATTGAAGTGCCTTGAAAGGGTTGCAAACGTTCGGAAGAAGAAGCCGAGGCAGGCCGCATAGCCATGCACCATCACGAGGTTCGGCTTCTCCTTCCCCTCCAAATCCTCCTTCCCCACCGCGGCGTCGCCCACCACGAGGGTGTTGATGTAGCAGTCCACCTCGTCCTCCCCTCTCCAGCCTCTGTCGTCATCTTCCTCCGCACCCCACCGGCCAGCGATTTCCTCAAACCCCCATATGCTAAGCCAGGAAGAACTGGCTTTCCCCAGCTTGGCAGGGAATGATGGCGCCGAGGATGCGGAAGGGGACGAGGAGGATGAGGGCGCATCGCCATTCATCATTCGCCCGTTGCTGACCGTGAAGCTGCTGCTGCTGCCTGCATGATGGCTGCCATTCATGCTGCTGCTTCTGCCCATGTTGCTGCTTCCGCCGCCGCTGCTGATGCTGCTGCCAGGGCTACTGCTGCTGGTGGTGCATGTCTGTTGGTGGTATGAGGACCCTCGTGGGTGCGGAGGTGGGCCGATATTAACTTGCACGAGCTCGTGAGGTGCTCTGCAGATTGGCGACAAGGATGGGAAACTTCCTCAGCCACAAAAGGGAATGAGAGGCTCCTTCCGGGTGGTTCACAACCACCCATCTGTGGTGCGCGTAGCTACAGGCAGCACTTCAAGCTGGACGGCTGCCCTCAGTCGATTGAAAAATGGACAACAGACGTGTTTGCACTCAGACCAACACCCCCCCCCCCCAAAAGCAGCACCGGTGCGAGTGACATCTCCAGCATGCCATGCAACGATGTCTCAAGTTCGCTATGCAGCAATGTCTAGAGCCTTTTTCTCCATCTGCATGCGCGTGCAGATATCACCACAGACAACAGCCATCCCCCTGAGTGGCGGGCCACATCCATGACGTGCCACATCCATGACGTGCCACATCCATGACGTGCCACATCCATGACGTGCCACATCCATCGCATGCCACATCCATGACGTGCCACATCCATGACGTGCCACATCCATGGCGTGCCACATCCATGACGTGCCACATCCATGGCGTGCCACATCCATGGCGTGCCACATCCATGACATGCCACATCCATGACGTGCCACATCCATGACGTGCCACATCCATGACGTGCCACATCCATGGCGTGCCACATCCATGACGTGCCACATCCATGGTGTGCCACATCCATGGCGTGCCACATGCATGACATGCCACATCCATGATGTGCCACATCCATGGCGTGCCACATCCATGACGTGCCACATCCATGACGTGCCACATCCATGGCGTGCCACATCCATGACGTGCCACATCCATGGCGTGCCACATCCATGACATGCCACATCCATGACGTGCAACACCCATGGCATGCCACATCCATCGCATGCCACATCCATGGCGTGCCACATCCATGGCGTGCCACATCCATGACATGCCACATCCATGACATGCCACATCCATGTCTTCCATCACAGATGTGGTGCGGGACTAGGTAGGAATCAAAGACGAGCGAAGGAACTCAAAGACAAGGAAAGCCTAGCAAGGCAAACCTAGCAAGGGAACTTTGGCTAAGGAGCCAAGGCTGGAGACAATTCGCTTGCACAGCTGCCAGACGGAAAGCCCGCCGGAAACGCTTCACAACGCAAGCGCACGCGCACCTTACAAACGAGAGGAGGCGGTCTTCCGTCTCCCTCAGCTTCTGCTCGGACGCGGGGCACCACCTCAACGCCTCCATCATGCGGTCCACGGCGGAGTGGCCCACGTGCTCGGAGGTGGCCGCCCAGTAGTCCCACACCATTGGGGAGGAGGTGGATCACGCAGCCTCGACCAATGACCTGGAGCGGCGAAACTCGCGCCAACGTCTTAACAACGAATCACCAGCATCCGCAGCAAGTGTCTCCCACAGGATCGGCGTGCGTGAAGGTCGTGTGGACTGCGTTGGCTGGACGGAAGAGCTACAACGTGAAGAACGAATCCGAACCTATCTCATTTGTCTGGTTCGGCGTTGCGACTGCTCTGGCTGCTGCTGGAGCTAAGCCAATGGCAGGCGGAACAACGGACAGAAAGCGCACACCTGGCTGTCCCAGAGGCAACCTGTGCTGTTCGCTTAGTAGGTCGGATCCTTCCCGCGCAGCTTGCACGGTGGGGAAGTTTCGCAGCACGGGGTGTGCGCGGAGAGCGACCTGTCACTGCTTGTGGCGACGTTCCCAAGGTCCATGGACAGTCGTGGAGCAGCTGGCGTGTGAGGCCCCAACGCTCCTCAGGCTAAATGGGGGTCGAACACGTTGTGTGCCAATCTTTCCAGATTAAGGACCTCCCCCTTTGTTGAAGAGCAAGAGGCATCAAAGGAACCACCCTTTAAAAAATTATCTAGACTACACAATGTGTAAAATACTCCTTCGGCTGGATTTCTCTCAGCTTCTCACATTTAAAAGGCTAGAAAAAGTGCCTCCCAAAAGAAATACAAAGTAATAAGAAATTCAAAGATACTTTACTCATCCATCTTCCCAAAGTCATAATCTCTTTGAAGTCCATTTCCAAGAATGAACTGAGATATGGGGGTTTGGACGGCAATTTCTCTTCATCTCATGAGGTAACACATGTGAAACCTAAGCCATTCTCTTCACCACGATGGCTAATCCGTCCAAATTTTAGTCAAAATCAATTCAATGTGCTCAATCGAATCAACTTTCTTACGTCATCACCCCCTTGAATTGAGGGGAACACATGGTGATGGATCCCAATCCATATGCACCAATGGAGGAATATGCAAAATTTGGAGTGGTAAGGCACCTCACAACATGACCCACCATTTACACAAAAAACAAAGGGAGGGAGCAATGGGAGGGGGAAACGTGTGGGGAGGGGGGGAGGGGTCACTTTGCATTAGCATAAACATTTTCTTCCTCACTCATCTCTCTGCCTACATCACAAAGGCAAGGAAAAGCATAAGCTCTATAAAACGGAGAGATTTGCCCTCTTGGCACTAAGCACGCGGTTAGCGAGATTGCCCCTCTCTCCTTTTGAGGGAACAGGAAAGGGCGAAGTCCAAAGTTACTAGTGCAACTCTCACCCAAGGGCAAACACGAGTGCTAACTTTAACCCTCCCATCACTGGCCCTTCAGGCCTGACTCTTCTCTTCACGAGTAAGACCCTCATGCAGACCTGGATACGCCCACGGCAATCATCCACCGTACCATCTTCAATGCCAACTGAACTGTAGATGTCTGCAACTGTGCCACCGCGGTTACGAACTCCCTAGAGGCCAACTGCCTGCTTTTCCCAGGTAGCCTAACCCAGCTTCGCCAAAAGAGCAGCAATCAGCTGATCCCTCCTCTCTGCCCTCTCCTCCTCCCTCTGCCTCCGTTGCTCCTCAAGCTGACGCCACGCCGCCTCCCTTGCCATCCTCTCCTTCTCCAAGGCCTCCATGCGATCCCTCCACTCCTTCTCCCTCTGCCGCCGATCTGCTTCCCTCCTCTCAATTGCCTCACGCCACTCCTGCTCAAGCCTCAATTGTTGGAGGAAGAACTGCTCAAGCACCTCCTGAATCGTCCCAGCCCGCTGCCTCTCCACAATTGCCCTCCCTCCGCCCACCTGCTTCCTCTTTTTCGACGGCATGTCGTCCTCTAAGTCCTCACCTGCCACGTCGTCCCCTTCTTCCTCCTCGCTGTTGTCATCATCCGACCTCGCACGACCGCGCTTTGACGGCTTGACGAGCTGAAGAGTGCCAATGTCGGCACCAGGGGTTTCGAACTCAGGCACGGAGGTGCCAGTCTCCGCCTGCATGAGCAGCCTGTCCATGTTGCGGGCCCGCTCCTTGAAAATGGCATCCAGCTCTTCATAAAAAGGCACTGGCTGGCCTGCTGCTGCTGCCGAATCCTTTTCCTGCATGACACGAAGAAAGGCACAGGAGCAGCTCTCTGAGAGACGCTCTTGCAAACATGGAAACAGCAGTTCAGGCAGAAGTCGCGGGCTGCAACTTCTCTGCCTCACAGGGACTGAGAAGGAGAAAATGATCGCAAGCACCTCGATCTTTTTTCCACAGGAAGTGTGAAAGACAATGAAAAAGCAATGGACGGGAGCAAATGCAACCATGGACCTGTGTCGTCAAGCTATACTGAAAGGAATGACACAAAGGAGTTTCTAAATAGAACAATAAAACAAAGACACCCTTCACTGGAGAAGTACCGGTCATCTTGTGAATGCTGTGAAACTCCTATCTGCCAATGCCAGGTGCCTTTTGCACGTGGCAATGGACCGGAGAACGAGCACAAGCGGGAGCACAAGCACAAGCAGGAGCAGATGCAGAAGCGTGGGCACAAGCAGGAGCACAAGCACAAGCAGGAGCAGATGCAGAAGCGTGGGCACAAGCAGGAGCACAAGCACAAGCAGGAGCAGATGCAGAAGCATGGGCACAAGCAGGAGCACAAGGAAACAATTTAACGGCCGGTCCTGCGTCGACAAGTGCAGCACAGACTTTTAGTTTGCTGCAGGAACCAGCAAGCCACCAAGAATTGAGCTTGAAGCAATGGCAGTGAGCCAAGGATAATTCTTCCCGTACTGGTACAAGTAAAGACAGACAGCCACTCTTTACTCATAGCAAGCCTTCGCCAGTACAACCTTGAGGCAGTCTACATGTTCAAGACTTTGCTGAGTGCGCCAACTGCATGCGCTGACTGCGCTCTGTTTTAGTGTCGTTATAGGACAAACATGACGACCTCTCACTCACCTTGTAGCGGTTGACAAGCGCCCGCCACTTCTGCTTGCACTGGGCGGGCGTGCGGCGGTACCCCCTCTCCTTCATCTGCGCGCTGATGACGTCCCACATCTGCTTGCTGTTGCCCTTGTTCTGCACGAAGTCCTTCTCCAGCACCCCGCGGATGGAGATGAACTCCTTGGTCTCATGGTAGCCCCACTGCGGCTGGTTGCCGCCGCCTGCTGCGGCACCAGACATCTGCTGCATTCCACCTCCGCCTCCTCCACCGCCCATGTCCATTCCTACCATATTCATGCCGTTGTCGTCGTTGTACATCTTTCGCTCCCTGTTCTCTTTTGCTTTCTGGTATGTAGAGATGGCTCACGTAAACTCCTTCAGGCCTGACGGGGCACAGCAGACAACAACCGGCCTACGGTCGGGCCCGTTAGTCTCGGCGTTTCAAACCAGGAAATCAGCACGCACAACTCGCAAGTTGTCAAGCCAGCCGATGACGACCGGGAAACACGTCCTCGCCGTCAAGTCGGCACCGCCGACAATCAATGCAATGAGCGGGCTTCCTGCTGCTTCGAAGCATGCGTTTGCTCGTCGAACGAATCGCGATTCGTTGCACTCCGTTGTGCAACGCCAAGGAGACGACCCGCGAGATCCTCTAGGCGCAGGGGCGCGACGGTGGCGTTCACGCTCGCAGCGCACACCGACGCGCCGCCTTCGAACAAGGATCAGACCCCGTGACGCAGTTGCCCCGACACCCCAACCGTCCTGTAGCGAGTCGAAACAGGTCCGTGGCAGGAGTGTGCGTAAGGGCCACTTTCGCGCTGAGTGAAGACTCGCCAGTGGAAGAGAGGCAGCGGTGAGCTTCGTAACGAGCCCCAGGCAGTGGCCTAAGACCGAGGCCACCGCTGCTGTCGCAGCACGTCATGCTGGAGGGACCGCGTAACGCAGCACTGCGGTGCAGCAGGTGACATCAAGGGTAAGCTGGGCTAGAGCTTATGCGGCTGAGTGAGCTGCCTTGCTGCAGCGCAGAACGCAGCAGAGACCCAGCGCCAGGCGAGGCGAGAAGAGACGCTTGACACAAACCCTAGGGTGGCACCTTATCGGCAGAGCAGACTGGGGCCGTGGACGATCCAACGCCCGAGATGCAACGAATGTCGTGGATGCGATGACATCGACGGCGTTAAGGTCCGTTCAATGAAGAGCAGGGTCCCGATGTATGAGCGTTTGAACGGGATAATTCAGCGCACGAAGGCGGCGTGAGAACAGGGCCCCGCCACTCGTGTGAGACCTGTTTTTCACAGAGTATCCGTCTCGAAGTCGAACTCGGGAGACAAGACCGTTTTCTTAGGCAAAACTAAAGAAAAAAACAAACCGACTTGGAAAGTGTCAGGAAACTGGTGGTGTTGTGACTGCAACAAGGACGATACTAGATTTCGTGAAATTCTTAAAAATAGTTAAAATCTTTAACCTAACATCAGAATCATCCTAATAATCTAACGCTGAGTGTAATTATCTTCTCACTTGGAGCGAGGGTTCAGCGGCTCCTTTGAATCAAAGAACACCAAACTTTGCTTTCTTCAAGCAAGGTAAAAGCCAGGACTACATCAATCAAGTTGAGTAGCTTCAATGTAGAAATGTTCGTGTCTCCTAGAAACCAAATTTTAGTGTACATGTATCGACCACAGGTACTATGCGATTACCATGGACAGTAAATGTTCCATCCGATGGTTTACCACTTGCCTGGCGCATCCCACGAAGGACACCTGGTGTTGGTTTTTCACACCACTCATTGTGCTCTGTTGTCTCCTCACGGCTTGTGTACGTCGGCGTGCATATGACAAACTACGAGATGGGACGCTGCTCGAGCGTCGCCCAGTGGAGTCGACGCACGCTGAAGTCTGCACGCAATCTGCTGGAGCCTCTTCCCTTAGACGCCTGACGTGCTCAGCTCCATCGGCGGACCTCCTCAGTAGTCACACCGCTAATGGTCACTGCCTCCACAGACACGACCTACGCGCGTCTTGTGCCGAATCTGAATGCACAGTTGCACCTGCAGCGTCATGTTCTGCTTTGGGCCTGAGTTTGAGCTTATTCGGGCACCAATGTCGCCGATGTCAATCTAGCCTAGACGTTGCCTGGGTTTAGGCAGACATAACTCATTACTCTTATACTTCTAGATGATTCTTACCGCACGACTACGTTCGTAGCTTGGGTATTTTGGTATGGTCCAGTTTTTAGGAAAAACGGACGACGCATGAGTTTGGGGCTTCCAGCTTGCCTAGCAGGGCTTGTTGAGAAAACTAAGCGTGCCAAGAAGATAGAGAATTTCCTAATTGGATGGTGACCCGAGTAACAAGCTCTAAAGAGTTGAGTCGACCCTAGTTATGTGAGGTCTCTCAGTTCCATTCATTCACAGTTGCTCATCCATTCTTACTCAGATTTTTCTGCCTTTCTGGCGCTAACTCCTCAGCGCTCAGTTTTCTCTCACAATCTCGGAGTAGCTAGAGAGGGCACCAGTGCAAAGCAACGAGCGTAGGGCTATGCCTACTCCAACCATGCAGCAGCCCCAACAAGCTGTTGTAGAGTGGTTTCCAGCTTAATATCAGAGCCAAAGCGCAACAGAAGCAGCAGATCTGAGCACTAGCGAGGCGTACTGGTCCCAGTCAATGCCGATGGTCCTAAGAATGTGCCCGTGCGGAGGAACCTCTGCTCGCATTTTTCTGGCAAAGTTAACGAGCCGGGTGGCATCGTCAAAATGCTCTCGACACGAGGGAAATGATGCCGAAATGTTTTTTTGTAGCACTCACTCTACGACGATGGTAGCGTGGACTCACTCGCGGTCGGCGAACTGATGGGCAATGTGCTGATGGCACCGACGCACACGGTGACGGCACCACTGACAAGGGAAGTCCCTTGCCAACCCCCCTTCTCTTCTCTCCCTTCCTACTATTGCCGGTACTTCAGCCGCACCCGTAATAACTGTAGTAGCAGCAATAGCACAACTGTAGTAGCCACAATAGCAGCTGTGGTGGCAGCCACAACAGTAGCTGCAGTAGCACCTACAGTGTAGCCATAGTTGCGGTACAGCTGCAGTAGCTACAACAGAGCCGTAGTTGCGACAGTAGCAGCAACACAGCCGTGGCTGCCACAATAGCAGCCACTACAACAGTATCATTGTAATATCTACAATAGTTGTTGTAATAGTAGTAGCGGCGCAGCCGGAGCTAAAACAACAATAATAGCACAGTAGTAGCCATAGCAGCAGCAACAGTAGTGCGATGGCCACGGCGTCAGCAAATTCTCACTGCTGATGTCAGCATTTGCGAACCGTTGCTGACGTCAGCTGTCATTAGCTGACATCACTATGGACGTCCGTGTTGACGTGACTACTCATGTCAGTAACCAAAAAAATTAAACTCTGAACTTAACCCAGTACCATGGCTGAAAGCCCTAGGAGGGAGGTGTCCTCTGTTGGAGGACCAACTAGTTTCCTTTTCCAACACCAGTAGCAACAATAGTAGTGGCCGCTACAAAAGCAACAGCCAGCGCTAACGCTGAAATAATAGCAGCAGCAGTAGTAGCAGCAACACCACCATCAGCAGCAGCATCAATAGTATAAGCACCACCAACAGCAGCAGCAGTAGCAGCAGCATCACTAGTAGCGGTAGCCCAGAGGTTTTGTAGCTGGTCCCGTTCGCTCGCGAGATCCCCAAGTTGCCTTATGCTAGCAGCTTATCGCACTAACGCAATACCTTACCACATTACAACCGTCGACACCACAGAGCCACGAGAGCGCCACACCGCCCTTCGTTCCTCCTGGGCATGGTAGTCCTGTTGTTTTTGCCGCCACGCATTACTTGGCGCAGGAGTAGACCCAGCGCCAACAGCAGACTGTGACTTTAGTCCTTGGTCCCACTCCAGGTGCCAACCACAGGCCAAAGGAATTTGAGACCCTGCTCCCGCCGCTCAGGCCGGCAGTTCCGGAGTTGTGAGCTCAACTTCCACATCTGGGCACAAGGCGAAGGCTTGTGGCCTTACTACACTCTCCCGGACGATCCCTCCCAGGCCGACCAGCTGCATGATGCTGGTCGCATCGTATGCGCTCTCGTCCTTGTCGTCCCTCGAGCCGGATGCCTCGCCATCGAGCCCTTCCTTGGCGACTTCACTACTGGCGAGACTGCAGACCCCGCAAACGCGTGGCATGTCCTGAAACACCCCCATTGCCTCTCCAGCAAGGCCAAGATCAGCCGTCTGCCCTGAGAGTTCAACTCCCTCCACATGGAAGAGACTGAGTCGGTCACCTCCTACTCGCAGTGGACGGAGGACATCCTCCGCAACCTTGGCGGAGCTGCTCAACCACCTCTCGCCTTGCCCCTGACCATCAAGCACGGTGCCACCGACGTGTTCGATGATATCTTCGTACACTACACCCAGGACGTCCTCACTATGAAGGCAGCCCAGGACACCCTCATGCGATGGACATACGAGCTATTCTTGAGGATTGAGGAGGCTCATCATGAGTCACGCGTCCAGCGCACAGATGCCCTCGCCTCCCTTGTAGTTATCTCTGTAGTTGTCGCCGCCCTCGCAACAGCTGCGCCCGCTAGTTCTTTGGCGTCAACGAAGAATAGGCGCAAAGGTAAAGGGGTAAGGGCCAGCAGCAGCAGCCGACTGAACCCTGTGGCAACGATGTGCTGTGCCATAACTGTGACTAGCCTGGCTACTGATGGTACATGTGCCCGCTTCCGATGGATGAGGTGTATGTCATCGCCACCATGCGTCGCTTGCATGAGCGCCGTCTCGCTGCTACTACCGTAGCTTTTGCCACCCCTGATGTCTCCACCGCATCCGGTAGCTCCATTCCTCCGACATTCATACTGGTCCTCTCGTCACTCGTCCTGTAGCAACACCACCCGCAGCCGTTGGTACCACTCCTTTCGTCACCGGTGTAGCCCTTCTCCTCTCCGGGCTCTAGCACTACCACACCGCACCCAATCTATGCCCCTAGGCCCTCCACGTGTGAGTGTCATTTGGAGCATTTCATTGGGCTCCAGCTCGGCCTGCCTCCCCCCCCCCCTAGGGAAGTGCGAGTTGCGTCACCGCCTGTTCACCTGCCTTGCCTTGCATGACAGAGATTGAGCTACGGTCATGTCCTGCTTACTCATCCATCCCGTCCTCTCCTGTCTCCTCTCCTCCTCTTCTTCTCTATGATGACATCACATAGTTGGATGTCTGGTAGTCTCTGCTCGCCCCCTGGTCCACCGCGTCCGCGCTGCTCGCCCATTGCCTTGTGTCGGTTAGCGACTTGGGGACACTAGTCCAGGACCCTGCCAAGAATTGGACTATTGACTCTCAAGCCACGCATCACATGACGGCCTCGCGTGAGTCCTATAGTATGCTTGGTACTGTTGCCGATGTGTCTGGTATACAGACATGCTCTGGCCAAGTGTTAACTTTCCGGGACGTCAAAGTCGTTCAATTTTGTGGTCCCACTGGCGACGTCTTTATGACCGATGTCCTCCTTGTGCCTGCTTTTGAGCTCAGCCTCTTGTCCGTCACTGCCCTTCACTGCATGAGCATGGGAATGTTGCACTCGCGTGGTGTTGGTACTATGTCGTTGCATCTGTCCGGTGGTGTCGTCCTGCATACCATCGCTCGTGGTAACTTGTGGCACATCCCTCGTCTATCCTCCCCGTTGACCGATATTGGCCACGTGTTTGTCACTAGCAAGCTCTCTTCGGAACACACCCGCCTTCTCCACCGCTGCCTCTATCATGTCCACTCCGCTGCCATCGACAGCATGCTCCACACTCGGCTGGCCAAGGACCTCGACCCCAACTCTTCTTGCTGTGACCTATTGAGTGGGTTGAGTGCACTAAAGAAAAGAGGCACAACTCCACTTACCCCTTGTCCTCCTCTCGTGCGTATGTCCCCTTAGACTTGGTCCACTCCAATGTCATGGGCCCCTTCCCACGGAGTCTGTCGGGGAGCACGGATGCTATGTCCTCACCCTCATCTATGACTATTCCTGATACCGCTAGGTCTTTTGCCTTCGGCAAAAGAGCGATGTTGCTCCCACCATTTGGGAGTGGCTCGTCAGTGGAGATCATGAGTGTGGTTGTCCCCTTTGTCGTTTTTTGCTCTGATTACGACAGTGAGTTCATGGGTGATACAACGGCCTTCCTTGCCTCTCACGGGATGCATCATGAGACATCAGCACCTTACACGTCCAGAACGGCGTCTCTGAGCGGTGGAACCACACAATGGCCAACATCGTGCACATTATACGGGTCGAGTCCGGACTCTCCGACGGGTTCTACTTTGAGGCCATTGCCTATAAGGCCTGGTTCAGGAACCAGATTTCTGATGGACCTCTTCCCCGCCAGTCCACGCCGAACTTGCACTGGATTGGCCAGCGGGCTAACCTCCGCCCGGATCACGTCTGGGGCTGCGTGGCCATTGCCGGGTTGCCTGCCCCTTAGCAAGGCGGCATGCTCGCCCCCCGCAGACGTCCGTGTACCTTCCTTGGTGTCTTGTGTCAATCCAAATCCTGGCGCTTCTGAGATCCCTCCTAGCACTACATCGTCGAGTCTCGGGATGCCCTTTTCTTTGAGAAGTTGTTTCCTAGTGAGCTCGTTGATGTCCCTCTTGTTGCGTGGGGGAGTGGTGAGTCCATCTTCCGTCCTACCGCATCCGGGCGGCACATTTCCTTCACCTATTGGCCCCTTCAAAGCGGCAGCCCCGCCTGCATCGGCTGGCCCCTCCGGACCGGCAGTCCCCCTGCACCTGCTGGCCCCCTACACCTGCTGGCCCCTTCATGCCGACAGCCCATCCTACACCTGCTTGCCCCTCCGCACCCGCAGCCCAGCCTTCACCTGCGAGGCCCTCCAGGCAAGCAGTCCCGCCTGCACCTGTTGGCCCTTCCTAGCCGGCAGCCTAGCATTCACTTGTTGGCCCTTCTGGGTTGGCAGCCCAGCCTGCACCTGCTGGCCCCTCCAGGGTGGCAGACCCGCTTACACCTGCTGGACCCCCCAGGCCGGCATCTGTGCTTACACCTGCTAGTCCCTCCGGGCTGGCAGCCCAGTCTTCACGTGTTGGCCCCTCCGGGCCGGCAGCCCCGCCTGCGTTTGTAGGTCCCTCCGAGCCGACCGCCCCGTCCGTGTGAGCTGGCCCCTCTTGGCCGACAGCCCCATCTGCGTCCGAGGCATCCACTGACTCGCTCCCATTTGTCCCCTCTCTTCCGCATCCCGCCCTGCTACACTACACGCGTGGCTCGAGCGGCAGCCTCTGATCTAGGCCATCAGTGAGCACATAGGCTGCCACGTTGCACCCTCTCGCGCCACAGCCCCCTGTCGCCCTACAAGTCTCCTCACCTCCTGGCAAACCCACTCCCACAGTTGTGAGTGGAGACCTTGGAACCAAGGCCCTTGGTCTGGCCACATTGGCTGGTGTCGTAGATCTCCACCCGGGTTTTGCACTGGGCTATGCCATGCTCCATGAAGATCTGGTCGACTACGACTAGATCTTTGCTCCGTTCGGCCGGTTCTCCACTATCCGGGTGCTGTTTGGTCTTGTTGCCGAGCACGGGTGGGAACTACACCAGAGGGACGTGTATAACACCTTCCTCCATGGCTCCCTGGAGGGCGAGGAAATCTACATGGTGTTGCCTCCAGGCTTTGATGGCGGCACTGGCAGGGTTTGGCGAGTGCTGAAGGCCCTCTATGGCCTGAAACAGTTGCATTGTTGCTGGAACCAGGAGATTAGTCGCACGCTCCTTTGTGGCGGCCTTCTTGATAGCACTACGGGTCCCACACTATTCATCAGCTCAAGAGACCAGCCCTTCGTCACAGTCCTAGTCTACGTCGACGACCTCCTCATTAGGTTGCTGGACGCCACTGCCATTCAGCACGTCAAAGACTTGCTGCACGCCACTTACCAGATGAAGGACCTCGGGACTTCGTGAGTATTCCTGGGTATGGAGTTGGAGCATGACCCCTTCCAGGGTATCCTGCACATCCACCAGACTGCCTACATCCACACCCTGTTCGCTTGCTTTGCCGAGGTTCTACCTCTCGTGCCGAGCGTGTCCTCACCCATGTCACTATATGGCCAAGCAAAGTCAAAGAGCCTAGACCAAGCCGTTGTGGGGGAGCCAGTCAACGTGACCACGTATCTGCGAGCCATTGGGTCAATGATGTTTCTGGCGATGACAACGTGGGCAGACATTGCATTTTCCATCAACCTCCGGGCTTAGTTCTCCATGGAGCTACGTCTCCTCCATGTTAACGTCGCAATCCGCGTACTACGCTATGTTGTCTCGACTCCACGATGAGACCTTATATACAGTCAACAACCATCCATTGTCGTAGTGGGCTATACCGTAAGTGATTGGGCTGGCAGCCCGTACGGCAACAGCCACACTGGCTGGATTTTCCTTGTTGGCGACATTGCTGTTTCCTGGCATTGTGGCAAACAGGACTGCATTGCACGCAACGCTGCTGAGGCTGAGTATATGACCCTTGGTTCTCGCGCATGTGAGAGCGTGTGGTTGAGTCAACTGTTTTCTGAGTTGCGTCAGCCTGTTGTGTCCATCACGTTGCACTGTGACAATGAGAATGCCATGGCCATCGCCAAAAATTACGGCATGCATCACACGTGCACAAAGCACATCAATATTGTGTATCACTATGTACGTTCGTTGTTGCACGACGGAAACGTCAGCATCATGTGGGTTGAGACAAAACGTCAGTTGGCTAATGTCTTGACCAAGGCACTCAAGCGCGACTTGTTCAAGAAGGCTGTGAGTACGGTCAGTGTGTATCTGTGAGCTGCTCTTTCTGCCCCTGCCTGCGTATTGCGTGTCCTAGGGGAGTCTTGCCTGCCTTATGGATGTTCTTGCTACCGACCCATGTGCAGTTTGCCTGTACATCATGGGGGAGTGTTGGTTTTGCACACCTCTCATTGTGCTCTGTTGTATCCTCCCAGCTTGTATAGATCGGTGTATAGATTATTGATGACGAGATGGGACACTGTTGGAGCGTCGTCCGATGGGAAGAACACACGCTAATGTCTGCATTCGGTTTGTTGGATCCTCTTTTCTCAGATGCTTGACGTACTTAGCTCCATCAGCGGACCTCCTCAGCAGTCATGCTGCTGGCATTCACTGCCTCCACAGACACTGCCTACATGCGTCTTGTGCCACATCTGACTGTACGGTTACACTTGCAGCGTCATGTTCTGCTGTGGGCCCGAGTTTTAGGTTATCCGGACACCATTGTCGATGGGGTCATTCTAGCCTAGATGTTTCCTGGGTTTAGGAAGTCATAACTCCTTGCTGGTATATTTCTAGATGATTCTGAACGCACAACTGTGTTTGCCATGTGGGTATTTTGGTATGGTCCAGTTTCCAGTAAGAACGGACGATGCCCGGGTTTGGGTCTGTCGGCAGCCTGGTAGGGCTCACCGAGAAAACTCAGCGTGCTAGGAAATTAGAGACTTTCCTGATTGGCTGGTAACCGGAGCAACAAGCTCTACAGAGCTCAGCTAGGCCTAGTTATGTTAGGGGTCTCTCAGTTCCATTAATTCACAGTTGCTAATCCATTCTTACTCAGTTTTGTCTGCCTTTCTGGCGCCAACTCCTCAACGCTCAGTTTTCTCTCACAAATCTCAGAGTTGCTAGAGGGGACAGCAATGCAAAGCAACAAGCATGAGGCCATGCCTACTCCAACCACACTACAGTCCCAACAAGCCCCTCTAGAGTAGTTTCCAGCTGGACACTGTACTGTTGACTCTGCTCCTCCAAGTGAAAAGGTTCCATAATGGTGACCTGAGTTTATGGGAAACGTGGAACTCGTACGAGGGATACTGCAACTTTCATGTTTCACCCACTAAGCCTTCATTCTCTGACTTCATGTGAATAGTACATGTACCTTCTGTTCTTTACATAAACGTTACTTCAAATATGTTTGTGCTCATGGCCTTGATAGTGCTTGCTTCAACAATGAAATCACTCAATTATTGTATATTGTCCAGTTGTACCATTACTAAGCAAGTTTAATCATGTATTTTGTTTTTAGGTTCAATATTTAGTAGGGAGTGGCCTCTAGTTTGATCAAGCATGGTTGGAAGAAGTAGTCATGGTCTTGTCACTCGACTTCTTGTTAGCAAGATCATCACACACGAACTCCACCAGTCGGTATTGAGGGAACTTGAATGTATGAGTTCCATTGTCATCAGTGAAGCTTTTGTCTTCCTCCATGGACTTGATAAACTGACTCAAGTATGAATTGAGCAAACTCCTGAGTTTCTTAAATTCCTCAAGCTTCATAAAGGCGCACTGTCCTTCGTCGTGTTGGATGCACACGACGGCACAAAAAGCCTCTCGACATATGGGTTGCTAGCTTTGACGAAGCCTATATGAGCCCCACTCCTTGACAACGTGGTTGATGAGCTTATCTTAAAAGCACATCATGACAATCTTTTCCCGTTGACCAAGTGGAGCCTTGTGGAGGTGTAGCACATGCTTCATCTGGTCCAGCCAACCTATCAGCTTCACATCCTTGAGAACGATTCTGCATCGTCTCGGAAGAACGTGTTCATGATATGTCTTGAAGTTGTCAAGGCTAGTCCTTGTTGCCACTGGTTTCAAAAGCACCAGTGGTGTTGTTGAAACCATGATACATGCCAATCTAGGTCACACTCTACAACACCTCGTTTAGGCTGTTCCAATGACACACTATCCCTCGGGCAACCAGGTTGTACTGGCAATCCCTGTCAAAGTCTGTGATACTTTTGACTCAGGTCACCAAAAGGTTGACAAAGCTCACCTTGAGATTTGAAGTCAGCAGAGCCTCAACAATGGCCTCAAGAGCCTCGCACTGTCAGTGCGCCTTTGCCCGGTTGGCAGACTCGCCATCAAGTAGACACATGTTCTCGTGGGGGATGTCATTTGCCACTACCCTAGCATTGTTGTTTAAGTGCGTCATCGCTTTCAAAGTTTAGGAGGCAGGTTGAACGCGCGTGCCTCTGGCGATGTGCCACCTTTGCCTTCGAGGCTTATCTTAAGAAATTAAGTTGATTAGTGTAGTATCATAAACTAATTTCCTGTGAGTAGCAATAATGTTACACTCATAATAGCTACCTGCATGATTGCTTTTGGTGCCTTTGCTACAATCGACCACATCACTCTTGTTGGTAGTATGTTTGGACAAGCAGGCGCTTTACCTCTCTCAAGTGATTGCCTCACTGAAAAGGAACATGACCCACACCGCAAACCCACACAGGTGGATTGGAGCAGCAAATCAGTCTACATCAGCAGTAAGGGCAAAACGATGGCTACGGGAAGCAGCAAAGGAAGTTGTGTGATATTTTTGGACATCGCACATCACGAGCTGACCGGATTTAAGAAGCAACTGGACGAGATGCGCGGTCAGGGGCTCATGAGACCCTCCACTTCACCTTACGTGGAGCCTGTATATTTTGTGAAAAAGAAAAGTGAGGAGATGCAACTGTGTGTGAACTACCAAACATTAAACTATATCACCATTAAGAACCGATACCCTGTTCCATGAGGAGACAAACGTTTTGACCAACTCCGTCGGGCCTTGAATTTTCAGCACAATTGATTTATGCAGCAGCTATCATCAAATTCGCATATGTGGTAAGAACGTCGAGAAGACATAATTTCTTACTAGGTACGTGCACTTCAAGTTTGCGGTCATCCCATTTGAACTCACAAATGTCCCTGCAACATTCGTGGCAATGAACAACATACGTCGCCCGCCCCTCGACGACCTTGTCATTATAGATCTTGATGATATCTTGGTGTACAACCGCATCCCGGAGGAGCACAATGGACATATTTGAAAAGTTCTTGAGATTTTACAAAAATATTTAAAAAAAAATCTAAAAATGGGACTTTGGTTGCCGTTTGATTGAGTTTTTGGGCCACATCATTGGCGGCAGACGAATTACCATGGACATAAAAAAGTTGAGGCGGTTGGTGAATGTCCGACGCCGAACAATGTTCGGGACGTCTAAGGATTTTATAGGCTTTTGCAACTAGTATCGTCGATTCGTAAAGGACTACGCACGAGTGCCAGCACCTCTCTGCGATCTCACTTGTAAAACCACCGATTTGAATTGGGAAGACAGCAAACAAGAAATGGTCTGACCTCGGCCCCAGCCTTACGATTGGCAAATCCAACAGTGGACTACATCATGGCCACCGACACATCCTATAGAGCTATCTGAGCTGTTCTCCTCCAAGACAACAACGGTGGAGAACAACCGGTTGTATACATGTTGAGAAACGTGCTTGGGCCAGAACTCAACTACATAGTGTATGAGAAAGAAATGCTTGCAATTGTGCACACATTCAAAACATGGTGGTGTACTTGGAATGCCGACGATGCATCATCCGCACGAATCATCATGCATTGAAATATCTCAAGAAGCAGTCAAATCTGTGCCGTCGTCAAAATTGATGGATGGAGTTCATCGATTCCAACTTTGATGATGACATTGAGGACCGACATGGAAGAACTAATCCAACGGACGATCTAAGTCAGTGACCAGATATGATGGCCAAGATCAACACGCTACTCGTCAAACAAGACTCGTACCTCGCGAGGCTGTTCACAACGGGTTACGAGGAGTTCGGCGGGTAGGACAAGACCAAGTTTTTGTTTGACGAACCCTACTGGCGATGGCCATTTAATGGTCAGGTCGTTGTACCACCGTATGAGCTGTGAAGAATGCTATTGGAGGAATACCATGACACGGGTCCAGGTGGACACTTTGGCGAGGTCAAGACACTCTAGAAGCTAGAAAAGTATTACTAGTGGGACACGATGCACACTCACGTGGCAGCCACCTGCAAATTGTGTGACACCTGTGAGTGAAAAAAATCTCGTCGCACGAGGCCACCCGGTCTACTCCACCCAAGTAGGGCGCAACTAGGGCGCAAGTAGGGTGCAACAAGGGTGCAACTAGGACACGAATAGGGCGTAGCTAGTGCCCAACAGAGGTACAACTAGGACGCAACTAGGGCACAATGAGGATGCAAGAAGGACGAAACTAGAACACACGAGGACACACCTAGGCTGCAACAAGGGCACAACTAGGACACAAGTAGGGCGTAACTAGGGTGGAACTAGCGCGCAACTAGGGTGCAACTAGGGTGCAAGTAGGGTGCAACTAGGGTGAAACTAGGATGCAACTAGGGTGCAACTAGGACGCAAGTAGGACGCAAGTAGGGCACAAATAGGGTGCACGTAGGACACAACTAGGACGTAACTAGGGTGAAACTAGGGTGAAACTAGGGCGCAACTAGGATAGGGTGAAACTAGGGTGCAACTAGGACGCAACTAAGGTGCAAATAGGGCTCAACTACGGCACAATTAGGGCGCAACTAGGGCACAAATAGGGCGTAGCTAGTGCCCAACTGAGGTGCAACTAGGGCACAACTTGGACGCAAGTAGGACGCAAGTAGGGTGCAACTAGGGCACGACTAGGGCGCAACTAGGATGCAACTAGGGTGCAACTAGGGTGCAAGTAAGGCGCAACTAGGGCGCAACTAGGCAGCAACTAAGGCGCAACTAGGGCGCAACTAGGGCACAACTAGGGCACAACAAGGGCACACCTAGTGTCCAAATGAGGCGCAACTAGGGCGCAACAAGGATGCAAGTAGGGCGCAAATAGGGCGCAAATAGGACACACCTAGGACAAAACTAGGGCGCAACTAGGACGCAAGTAGGGCACAACTAAGGTGCAACTAGGGCACAACTAGGGCACAACTAGGGCGCAAATAGGGCATAATTAGGGCACAACTAGGGCTCAATATGGTGCAAGTAGGGCACAACTAGGGCGTGACTAGGGTACAACTAGGGCGTAACTAGGGCACAACTAGGGCATAACTAGGGCGCAACTAGGGCGCAACTAGCGCACAACTAGGGCATAACAAGGGTGTAAGTAGGACACAAGTAGGGTGCAAGTAAGGTACAAGGAGGGCGTAACTAGGATAAAACAAGGACACAACTAGAGCGCAACTAGGATGCAAGTAGGGCACAACTAAAGCGCAACTAGGGCACAACTAGGACGTACCTAGGGCGTAACTAGGACGCAAATAGGACGCAACTAGGATACAACTAGGGCACAACTAGGGTGCAAGTAGGGCGTAAGTAGGACGTAACTAAGGCACAACTAGGGCGCAACTAGGGTGCAACTAGGGCATAGCTAGTACCCAACTGAGACACAACTAGGGTGCAAGTAGGGCGCGACTAGGGCACAACTTGGGCGCAACTAGGGCGCAATTAGGATACAACTAGGGTTCAAGAAGGTCGCAACAAGGGTGCAACTAGGGCTCAACTAGGACGTAGCTAGTGCCCAACTCAAGCGCAACTAGGGTGTAACTACGGCACAAATAGGGCACAAAAAGGGCACAAGTAGGGTGTAACTAAGGCGTAACTAGGCTGCAACTAGGGTGAAAGTAGGGTGCAACTAGGACGCAACTAGGACGCAACTAAGGTGCAGCTAGGGCACAACTAGGACGTAACTAGGGTACAAATACGGCAAAACTAGGGTACAACTGGTGCCCAACTGAGGCGCAACTTGGACGTAACTAGGGCGCAAGTAGCGTGCAAGTAGGGTACAACTAGGGCGCAACTAGGGCGCAACTAGGGTACAACTAGGACGCCATTAGGGTGTAACTAGGGTGCAACTAGGGTATAACTAGGGCGCAACTAGGGCGTATGTAGGGTGCAAGTAGGACGCAAGTAGGGTGCAACTAGGGCGTATCCAGAGCACAACAAGGGTGTAACTAGGGTGTTACTATGGCCAAACTTAGGCGCAACTAGAACAAAACTAGGACGCAACTAGGACACAGCTAGGGTGCAACAAGGGTGCAACTAGGACACAAATAGGGCACAACTAGGACACAACTAGAACGCAACTAGGGAGTAACAAGGGTGTAATTAAGGCGCAACTAAGACACAAGAAAGACACAATAGGGCGTAAGTAGGGCACAAGAAGGGTAGAACTAGGGAACAATTAGGGCGCAACTAGGACACAACTAGGGTGCAACTAGGGTGCAAGTAGGGTGCAACTAGGGTGCAACTAGGGTGTAACTAGGACACAACTAGGACACAACTAGGGCACCGCGAGGGCGTAGCTAGTGCCCAACTGAGGCGCAAGTAGAGTGCAACTAGGGCGCAACCAGGTTACAACTAGGGTGTAAGTAGGTCACAAGTACGGCCCAACTAAGGCGTAGCTAGTGTTCAACTGAGCCACAAGTAGGACGCAACTAGGCTCCAGCTAGGGCAGAAGTAAAATGGAAGTAGGGTGTATGTAGGACGCAACTAGGGTACAACTAGGGCGCAACTAGGGTACAACTAGGGTGCAAGTAGGGCGCAACTAGGGCAGAACAAGGGCGCAACTAGGGCACAACTAGGGCACAAGTAGGGTGCAAGTAGGGTGCAACTAGGGTGCAATTAGGGAAAAAGCAGGGCGCAACTAGGGCGCAACTAGGGCGCAACTATGGGACAGATAGTACCCAACTAAGGCGCAACTAGGACACAACTAGGGTGCAAGTAGGGCGCAACTGAGGCGCAACTAGGATGCAACCAGGACGCAAGTATGGCGTAACCAGGACGCAACAAGGGTGCAAGCAGGGCATAACAAGGGTGCAACTAGGGCACAACTAGGGCACAACTAGGACGTATCTAGTGTCCAAATGAGGTGCAACAAGGGTGCAACTATTGTTCAGATAGGGCACAAGAAGGGCGAAACGAGGGCACAACTAGGGTACAACTAGGGAGCAATGGGGTACAACTAGGACGCAACTAGGGCACAACTAAGGCACAACTAGAGCAAAACCAGGGCACAAGAAGGGCATAACTAGGGCGCAACTAGGGCAGAACTAAGGCACATTTAGGACGTGACTATGGCGCAACTAGAGCACAACTAGGGTGCAACTAGTATCCAACTGAGGCGCAACTAGGAAGCAACTAGGGTGCAAGTAGGGCGCAATTAGAACGCAACTAGGGCACAACTAGGACACAACTAGGGTGCAGCTAGGGTGCAACGAGGGCGCAACTAGGATGCAACTAGGGTGCTACTAGGGCGCAATCAGGGCGCAACTAAGGCACAACTAGGGTGCAAGTAGGGCGCAACTAGGGCGTAACGAGGACGCAACTAGGGTACAATTAGAGCGCAACTAGGGTGAAACCTGGGTGTAACTAGGGTGAAAGTAGGGCGCAACTAGGGCACAACTAGGGCGCAACTAGGGTGCAAGTTAGGCGCAAGTAGGGTGCAACTAGGGTACAACTAGGGTGCAACTAGGGTGCAATTAGGGCACAAATAGGGTGCAACTAGGGCGCAAGTAGGGCATAACTAGGGTACAACTAGGGTGTAACTGCGGCGGAAGTAGGGCACAAGTAGGGCATAACTAGAGCACAAGTAGGGCGCAAGTAAAGCGCAACCAGGGTGCAAATAGGGCATGACTAGGGTTCAACTAGGGTGCAAGTAGGACTCAACTAAAGCGCAACTAGGGTGCAAGTAGCATGCAAGTAGGGCGGAACTAGGGCGAAACTAGGGTGCAACTAGGACGCAACTAGGGCGCAGCTAGGGCTCAACTATGGCATAACTATGGCGCAACTAGGGTGCAACTAGGATGCAAGTAGGGTGTAACTAGGACACAACTAGGGTACAACTAGCTACGTCCTAGTTACGCCAGAGTTGCGACCCACCTGTGCCCTAGTTGTGTACTACTTGCACCCTACATACGCCCTAGTTGCACCCCCAATGTGCCTTAGTTTCATCCTAGTTACACCCTACTTACGCCCTAGTTGCATCCTAGTTGCCCTTGTTGGGCACTAGCTACACCCTAGTTGCGCCCTAGTTGCACCCTACTTGCAACTTACTTGTGCCCTAGTTGTGCCCTACTTGCGTCGTAGTTGCGTCCCAATTGTGTCCAACTTTCCCCCTAGTTACGTCCTTCTTGTGTCCTAGTTGCGTCCTAGCTGCACCCTAGTTGCATCCTAGTTATGCCCTACTTGCGTCATACTTCTACCCTAGTTACCCCCTAATTACCTCCTACTTCCGGCCTAGCTGCGCACTAGTTTTTTCCTACTTGCACCTCAATTGGACACTAGCTATGCCCTAGTTTGGGCGCTCCTGCATCCTAATTGTGCCCTAGTTGTTCCCTAGTTGCGCCCTACTTGTGCCCTACTTTCACCTGAATTTCGCACTAGCTACATCCCACTTGTGTCCTAGTTGCATCCTAGTTACGTTCTAGTCGCGCCCTAGTTGCGTCCTAGGTGCACCTTAACCAGGCACTGGCTAACCCGTAGTTGCGCCCTAGTTGCATCCTAGTTGTGCTATGCTTGCGTCCTACTTGTGTCCTAGTTACGCCCTTGTTGCGCCCTACTTGCACCTCAATTGGGCACTAGCTACGCCCTTGTTGTGCCCTTCTTACGCCCTAGTTGCGACTGATTTCCGCCCTTGCTGTGTCCTACTTATACCTTAGTTGCGCCCTAGTTGTGCCCTAGATGCGCCCTTAGTTGTGCCCTATTTGCGCCCTACTTGCAGCCTAGTTGCGTCCTATTTGCGCCCTAGTTGCACACCAGTTGCGTCCTAGTTGCACCCTAGTTGTGCTCTAGTTGTGTCCTAGTTGCACCCTTGTTGCGCCCTAGTTGCATCCTTCTTGTGCCCTAGGTGCGCCATAGTTACGTCCTAGTTGTGCCCTAGTTGCGCCCTAGTTCCAACCTAGTTGCACCCCAGTTGCACCCTACTTGCGCCCTAGTTGCGCCCTAGTTTCACCCTAGTTGTGCCCTAGTTGTACCCTAGTTCTATCCTGATTGCGTTCTAGTTGCGCCCTACTTGCGTCCTACTTTTGCCCTAGTTGCATCCTACATGTGTCCTACCTGCGCCCTGGTTGTGCCCGAGTTGCGTCCTAGTAGCATCCTTCTTGCATCTTAGTTGTGTCCTAGTTGCGCCCTAGTTGATCCTAGTTGTGTCCTAGTTGCACCCTACCTGCGCCCTACTTGCGTCCTAACTGCGCCCTAGTTGTGCCCTAGTTGATCATACTTACACCCTAGTTGCACCCTACTTGCACCCTAGTTTCTCCCTAGTTTTGTCTTCATTGTGCCCTAATTTTGCCCTAGTTGCACCCTAGTTCCGCCTACTTGCATCCTAGTTGTACCCTAGTTCCATCCTTGTTGCGTCCTAGTTGCGCCCTAGTTGCGCCCTAGTTGCGTCCTAGTTGCACCCTAGTTGCAGCCTAGTTTTGCCCTAGTTACACCCTACTTGCGTCCTACTTGCGCCCTACTTGCGCTCTAGTTATTCCCTATTTGCTCCGTATTTGGGAACTAGTTGCGACCTATTTGTGCCCTTGTTGTACCCTACTTGCACCTTAGTTGTGCCTTTGTTGCATCCTAGTTGTGCCCTAGTTACGCCCTACTTGCATCCTAGTTGTACCCTACTTGCACCCTAGTTGCGCCCTAGCTATGCCCTAGTTGCACCTTAGTTGCGCCCTAGGTACGCCTTACTTGTACCCTAGTTGCCCCTGACTTGCACCCAAGTTACACCATAGTTGCACCTTAGTTGCGCCCTAGTTGCGCCCTACTTGCGCCCTAGTTGAGCCATTGTTGTTCCCTACTTGCACCTCAGTTGGGCTCTATCTACGCCCTAGTTGCATCCAAGTGGCAACCTACTTACGCCCTCCTTGCGCCCTAGTGGCACCCTCGTCGCACCCTACTTGCGCCCTAGTTGCACCCTAGTTGCACCTCAATTACGCCCTACTTGCACCATAGTTGCACCCTAGTTGTGTCCTACGTGCGCCTCAGTTGGGCACAAGCTACACATTAGTTGCGCCCTAGTTGGGCCCTACTTGCACCCTAGTTGCGCCCTAGTTGTGCCCTACTTGTGCCCTAGTTGTGCCCTTCTTGCACCCTAGATGTGCCCTAGTTGTACCATAGTTGCACCCTAGATGTGCCCTAGTAGTGTCCTAGTTGCACCCTAGTTGCGCCCTAGCTGCCTCCTACTTGCTCGCTAGTTGCGCCTTAGTTGCACCCTAGTTGTACCCTAGTTGCACCCTAGTTGCGCCTAGTTGCGCCCAAGTTGCGCCCTAGTTGCATCCTACTTTTGCCCTAGTTACAACCTAGTTGGCCCTTCTTATACCCTAATTGTGTCCTTGTTGCGTCCTAGTTGCGCCCTAGTTGTGCACTAGTTGCACCCTAGTTGCGTCCTACTTTTGCCCTTGTTGCGCCCTAGTTACGTCCTAGTTGCGCCCTAGTTGGGCACTATTTGTGCCCTAGTTGCATCCTAGTTGCGTCGTACTTGCACCATACTTGCGACCTGGTTGCATCCTACGTGATCCCTACCTAAGCCCTAGTTGCGCCCTAGTTGTTCCCTCCTTGCGTCCTGCTTGCCCCCTAGTTGAGCCCTAGTTGCGCCCTAGTTGTTCCTTACTTATGCCCAAGTTACGCCCTAGTTACACTCTAGTTGTACCCTAGTTGCGCCCTAGTTACAACCTCGTTGCACCCTAGTTGCACCCTTCTTGCGCCCTACTTGCGCACTAGTTGTGCCCTGGTTGTGCCCTAGTTGCGCCCTACATGCGCCCTAGTTGTGTCCTAGTTGCGCCCTAGTTGCGTCCTACTTGCACCCTTGTTGCTCCGTAGTTGCGCCCTAGTTGCGTCCTTGTCGCGCCCTACTTGTGCCCTACTTGCGTCCATTTTGCGGTGTAGTTGTGCCCTAGTTACACCTCAGTTGGACACTAGTTGCGCCCTATTTGCACACTAATTTTACCCTAGTTGCAACGTAGTTACGCCTTGGTTGCACCCTAGATGCATCCTTGTTGCGTCCTACTTATGCCCTAGTTGCGCCCTAGTTGTATCCCAGTTACATTCTAGTTGCGCCCTAGTTGCACTATAGTTATGCCTCACTTACACACTAGTTGTACCCTACTTGTTTCCTACTTGCGCCCTAGTTGCGCCCTTGTTGTGCCTCAGTTGTGCCCTACTTGCACCCTAGTTGCACCCTAGTTGTGCCCTAGTTGCCCCTCGGTTGGGTACTAGCTATGCCCTAGTCGCATCCTAGTTGCGTTGTGCTTGCGCACTAGTTGTATCGTAGTTGCGTCCTAGTTTCTCCCTAGTTGTGCTCTACTTGCGCCCTTCTTGCGCCCTAGTTGCATCCTAGTTGCACTATACTTGCACCCTAGTTGTACCCTAGTTGCACCCTAGTTGCGCCCTAGTTGCACCCTAGCTGCACCTTAGTTGTGCCCTAGTTACGTCCTACTTACGCCCTACTTATACCCTAGTTGTGCCCTAGTTGTACCCTAGTTACATCCTAGTTCCACCCTAGTTGCGCAGTCATTGCACCCTAGTTGCGTCCTGCTTGCACCCTACTTGCGTCCAAATTGCACATTAGTTGTGCCCTAGCTGCATCCTACTTGCACCCTAGTTGCGTCCTACATGCTCCCTACCTAAACCCTGGTTGCGCCCTAGTTGCGTCCTAGTTGCGTCCTAGTTGCGCTCTAGTTACCCCATAGTTGCACCCAATTTGCGCCCTAGTTGCGCCTTACTTCCACCCTAGTTGCGCCATATGTGTACCCTAGTTGCTCCCTAGTTACTTGTGTCCTACTTGCGCCCTACTTACGCCCTAGTTGCGACCTACATCCGCCCTAGTTGCGCCCAAGTTGCGCCCTAGTTTTGCCCCAATTACGACCTACTTGCACCCTAATTGCACCCTAGTTGCGCCCTAGTTGTGACCTAGTCGCACCCCAGTTGCGTCCTACTTCCATCCTACTTGTGCCCTAGCTACGCCATAGTTGCGCCCTAGTTGCGCATCAGTTGGACATTAGCTACGTCCTAGATGAGCCGTACTTCAGTCCTAGGTACGCCCTAGTTGCACCCTAGCTGTGCCCTAGTTTCGCCGTAATTGCGTCCTACTTGCTCCCTAGTTGCGCTCAAGCTACGCCTACGTTGGGCACTAGCTACGTTCTAGTTTCGGCCTAGTTGCAACCTAGTTGCATCCTAATTTCACCCTAGTTTTGCCTTACTTGCGCCCTACTTGCATCCTAGTTGCGCCCTAGTTACGCCCTAGTTTTGCCCTTGTTGCGCCCTAGTTGCGCCTTAGTTGCGCCCTAGTTGGGCACTAGCTATGCCCTAGTTGTGCCCTAGTTCTGCCTTATTTGCGCCCTACTTTTGTCCTAGTTTCACCCTGCTTGGGCCCTACTTGCTCCCTAGTTGTGTCCTTTTTTCATCCTAGTTTCGCCCTAGTTGTGCTCTACTTGCCTCCTAGTTGCGTCCTAGTTATGCACTAGTTGCACCCTAGTTGTGCCGTACTTGCGTCCTATTTCTGTCGTACTCCCCCCCTAGTTGCATCCTACTTGCACCATATTTGCGCCTCAAATGGACACTAGCTACTCCCTAGTTGGGCCTTACTTGTGCCCTACTTGTAACCTAGTTGCGTCCTAGTTACGCCCTAGTTGCACCTTAGTTGCGCCTTAGTTGGACACTAGCTATGCCCTAGTTACGCCCTAGTTGCACACTAGTTGCACCCTAGTTGAGGCCTAGTTGTGCCCTAGTTGAACCCTAGTTGAGCCCTAATTGCGCCTCAGTTGGACACTAGCTACGCCCTAGTTGCGCGCTAACTGCCCTAGTTCCATACCAGTTGTGCCCTAATTGCACTCTAGTTGTGCCTTAGTTGCGCCCTAGTTGCGTCCTAATAGCGTCTCACTTTGACACTAGCTACTTCCCGTTGCGCCCTAGTTACGCCCTAGATGCGACCTAGTTGTGTCCTAGTTGCGTCCTAGTTGTGTCCTAGTTGCGCCCTAGTTGCGCCCTAGTTGGGCTCTAGTTGTACCCTAGTTGGGCCTAGTTGCACCCAAGTTACACCCTACTTGCGCCCTACTTGCGCCCTACTTGCGCCCTACTTGTGCCCTACTTGCACCCTATTTGCACCCTAGTTGCACCTTACTTGTGCCCTACTTGCGTCCTGGTTGCCCCCTACATGGACCCTACCTGCGCCCTGGTTGCAACCTAGTTACGTCCTAGTTGCGTCGTACTTTTTCCCTAGTTGCGTCCAAGTTGCGCCCTAGTTGCACCCTAGTTGTGACCTAGTTACGCCCTAGTTGCGCCCTAGTTGCACCCTACTCACGCCCTTGTTGCGCCCTAGTTGTACCCTGGTGGTGTCCTAGTTGTGCCCTAGTTGTGCCCTACTTGCACCCTAGTTGCATCATACTTGCCCCCTAGTTATGCCCAAGTGGCATCCAAGTTGCACCCTACTTGCACCCTTGTTGCGCCCTAGTTGCGCCCTATTTGTGCCCGATTTGCGGCCTAGTTGCGTCCTAGTTGCACTCTACTTGTGCCCTACATGCACCCTACTTGCCCTCTAGTTCTGACTACAAGCGCATCAATTTTGCACTAGTTGTACCCTAGTTGCGCCCTACTTGCACCCTAGTTGCGACCTAGTTGTGTCCTAGTTGCGCTCTAGTTTTACCCTAGTTTTGCCCTAGTTGCGCCCTAGTAGAGCTTGACTTGCGCCCTAGTTGTGCCATAGTTGCACCCTAGTTGTGCCCTAGTTACACCGTGCTTGCGCCCTACTTACGCCCTAGTTGCTTCCTAGTTGTGCCCTAGTTGCACCTCATTTGGGAACTAGCTACAACCTAGTTGCGTTCTAGTTGCTCCCTACTTGCGACTTCTTGCGCCCTAGTTGCGCCCTAGTTGCGCCTTACTTGCACCCTAGTTGCACCCTGGTTTCGCCCTTGGTACACCATAGTTGCACCCGTGTTGCGCCGTAGTTGCACACTAGTTGGACACTAGCTATGCCCTAGTTGTGCCCAAGTTGCGCCCTCCTGGCACCCTAGTTCCACCCTAGTTGCACCCTATTTGCATCCATGATGTGTCCTAGTTACGCCCTACTTGCGCCCTACTTGCGCCCTAGTTGCACCCTAGTTGCACCATACTTACTCCTTAGTTGCGCCCTAGTTGCAGCCTTGTTGCGCCCTTGTTGCGCCCTAGTTGTGTCCTACTTGCATCCTAGTTACGCCCTACTTGCGCCCTACTTGTGCCCTAGTTGTGCCCTATTTGCTCCCTAGTTGCGTCCTAGTTGCGCCCTAGTTGCACCCTAGTTGCGCCCTCGTTGCGCCGTTGTTGCGTCCTAGTTGCGCCCTAGTCCCGTCCTTCTTATGCCCTACCTGAGCCCTACTTGCTCCCTAGTTGTGCCCTAGTTGTGACTAAGTTGGGCACTAGTTGTGCTCCAGCTGGGCCCTAGCTGCACCATCGTAACGCCCTAGTTGCGTATTAGTTGTACCCTAGTTGCACCTTAGTTGTACCCTAGTTGCACCTTAGTTGTACCCTAGTTGCACCCTGGTTGCGCCCTAGTTGCACCCTAGTTGCACCCTAGTTGCGCCCTAAATGCGCCCTACATGCGCCCAGGTTGCACCCTAGTTGCACTCTTATTCCGCCTCAGTTGGACACTAGCTACACCCTAGTTGCGTCCTACTTGTACCCTACTTGTGCCCTAGTTATGCCCTAGTTAAGCCCTACTTGCACCCTACTTGCGCCCTAGTTGTGCCTTAGTTGTGCCCTACCTGCGCCCTAGTTGCGTCCTAGTTATACCCGAGTTGCGTCTCAGTTAGGCACTAGCTGCGCCCTAATTGCAACCTAGTTGTGCCCTAGCTGTGCTATTCTTGTGCCCTAGTTACACCCTGCTCGCGTCCTTCTTGTGCCCTAGTTGCGTCCTAGTTGCACCCTAGTTGCACCCTAGTTGCCCTCTACTTCCGTCCTAATTCCGCCCTAGCTCCACCATTGTTGCGCCCTACTTGCGCCTCAGTTGGACACTAGCTACGCCCTAGTTGGGTTGTGCTTACCTCCTACTTGTGCCCTAGTTGCGCCCTAGTTGTGCCCTAATTGCGTCCTACTTGCACTGCATTTGGGTACTAGCGACGCCCTAGTTGCGCCCTAGTTTCACCCTAGTTGCGCCCTAGTTGTTTCCTAGTTGTGACCTAATTGAGCCCCAGTTGCGCCCTAGTTACGCCCTAGTAGTGCCCTAGTTGCGTCCTACTTGCACCCTACTTGCGACCAACCTGTGCCCTAGGTGCACCCTAGTTGCATTCTAGTTGCGCCCTAGTTGCGCCCTAGTTGCGCCCTAGTTACACCCTAGTTACACCCTACTTGCGTCCCTGTTGTGCCCTAGTTGCACCCTAATTGCGTCCTAGTTATGCCCTAGTTGTGCCCTAGTTGTGTCATACTTGCGTCATTCTTGTGCCCTAGTTGCGCCCTAGTTGCGCCTGAGTTGGGCACTAGCTACGCCCAAGTTGTGCCCTAGTTGCGCCTTAGTTGCGCCTCACTTGCGCCCTAGTTGCAACCTAGTTGTGGACTAGCTTTGCCCTAGTTTTTCCCTGGCTGAGCCCTAAATGCACCCTAGTTGCATCCCTAGATGCGCCCTTCTTGGGACCTAGTTGGGCCCTAGTTGCACCCTCCTTGAGCCTCAGTTGAGCACTAGCCACTCCCTAGTTGCGCCCTAGCTACGCCCTTGTTGCGGCCTAGTTGTGCCCTAGTAATGCCCTACTTACACCCTACTTGTGCCCTAGTTTCACCCAAAATACGTCCTAGTTTCACACTAGTTGCACCCTATTTACGCCATAGTTACGTCCTAGTTATGCCCTTATTACACCCTAGTCACACCCTACTTTCGTCCTACTTCCCTCATACTTCTTGCACCCTAGTTGCGCCCTACTCGCGCCTCCCTTGGGCGCTACCTATGCCCTAGTTGGGCCGTACTTGCACCCTTCTTAAGCCCTATTTGTGCCTTAGTTACGCCCTAGTTGTGCCCTCCTTGCGCCCTAGTTGCAACCTAGTTGCGCCCTAGTTGCACCCTAGTTGCGTCCTAATTGTGCCCTAGATGTGTCCTAGTTGCACCCTAGTTGAGCCCTAGTTGTGTCCTAGTTGTGCCCTAGTTGTGTCCTTCTTTCACCCTTCTTGCGCACAAGTTGCACCCTAGTTACGCCCAAGTTGTACCATACTTTCTCCCTAATTATGCCCTAGTTGCACCCTAATTGTCCCTGCTTGCACCCTACTTGCGCCCTAGTTGCCTCCTTGTTGCGCCTCAGGTGGACACTAGCTACGCCCTAGTTGCATCCTAGTTGCGCCCTTGTTGCATCCTACTTGCACCCTAGTTGCATCCTACTTACACTCTAGTTGCGTCCTAGTTGCGTCCTAGTTGTGCCCTACTTGTGCCCTAGTTACGCACACGTTGTGTCCTTATTGCGTCCTAGTTACGCCATTCTTACACCCTAGTTCCGTCCTAGTTGTGCCTTAGTTACGTCGTACTTGCGTCCTACTTTTGTCCTAGTTGTGCCTGAGTTGCGCCTCAGTTGGACACTAGCCATGCCTAAGTTCCGCCTTAGTTGCATCCTACTTGCACTCTAGTTGCGCCTTAGTTGCGCCCTAGTTGCATCGTAGTTGCGCCCTAGTTGCATCCTAGTTCAGTCCGTGATGCGCCTTAGTTGCGCCCTAGTTGCGCCCTAGTTGTGCCCTATTTGCGCCCTAGTTACGCCCTAGTTGCACCCTAGTTGTGCCCTAGCTGTGACCTACTTGTGCCCTAGATGCACGCTAGTTGCGCCCTAGTTGCACCCTAGTTGTGTCCTAGTTGCGCCCTTGTTGTACCTTGGTTGGGCACTAGCTACACCCTAGTTGCGCCTTAGTTACGCCCTACTTGCACCCTACTTGTGTCCTAGTTGTGCCCCATTTGCACCACACACGTGTCATAGTTGCGCCCTAGTTATGCCCTAGTTTTGCCCTAGTTGCGTCCTATTGGCACCCTAGTTGCGTCCTAGTTGTGCCCTAGTTGCTCCCTAGTTGCACCCTTCTTGCGGCCTACATTCGTCCTACTTCCATCCTAGCTGCATGCTAGTGGCACACTACTTGCGCCTCAGTTGGGCACGAACTACGTCCTAGTTGGGCCGAACTTCCTTCCTAGTTGCGGCCTAGTTATGCCATAGTCGTGCCAGTTGCACCCTAGTTCTGCTCTAGTTTCACCCTAGTTGCACCCTAGTTGCCTATTTGCGCCTGGATTGGGTACTAGCTATGCTCTAGTTGTACCCTAGTTGTACCCTAGGTACACCCTATTTGCACCCTAGTTGCGCCTTAGTTGCAGCCTAGCTGCCTGTTACTTGCACCGAATAATGCCCTAGTTGTGCCCTAGTTGCGCCCTAGTTGCAACCTATTTGTGCCCTACTTGAACCCTACTTGCGATCTAGTTGCACCCTAGTTATGCCCTAGTTGGGCTCTAGTTACGTCCTACTTGTGTCCTAGTTTCACCCTAGTTTTGCCAATGTTATGCCCTAGTTGCACCCTAGATGCACCCTACATGCACCCTAGTCGCGCTCTATTTGCACCCTACTTACGCCCTAGTTGCACCATAGATGCGCCCTAGTTAAGTCCTACTTGTGTCCTAGTCCCATCCCAGTTGCGTCCCAGTTGCGCCCTAGTTGCGCCCTAGTTGCACCCAACTTGCACCCTGTTATGCCCTAATTGCGTCCTAGTTATGCCCTAGTTGCGCCCTACTTACACCCTAGCTGCTTCCTAGTTGCACCCTAGTTTCACTGTTGTTGGACCCTAGTTGCACCCTAGTTGCACCCTACTTGCACCCTACTTGCACCCTACTTGCGCCCTACTTGCACCCTAGTTGCACCCTACTGACGCCCTAGTTGTGCCCTAGTTGTCCCCAAGTCACGCCCTAGTTGCATGCTAGTTGTGCCCTAGTTGCACCCTAGTTACACCCTAGTTGCGCCCTACATGCGTCCTTCTTGCGCCCTTTTTGCACCCTAGTTGCACCTAAGTTGAGCACTAATTGTACCCTAGTTATGTCCTATTTGCGCCCTAGTTACACCCTAGTTACACCTTAGTTGCGCCCTAGCTGCACCCTAGTTGCGCCCTAGCTGCACCCTAGTTACGCCCTAGTTGTATCCTAGTTACGTCCTAGTTACGCCCTAGTTGTATCCTAGTTACGTCCTAGTTACACCATAGTTGTGTCCTAGTTGTACCCTAGTTGCGCCCTAGTCGCACCCTAGTTGCACCCTACTTGTGCCCTAGTTACGCCCTAGTTGCGCCCTAGTTGCATCCTAGTTGCGCCCTAGTTACGCCCTACTTGCACCCTAGTTGCACACTAGTTGCGCCCTTGTTGCGCCTCATATGGGCACTAGCTACGCCCTAGTTCCGCCCTTGTTGTACCCTAGTTGTGTCCTTCTTGCGCCTTAGTTGTGCCCTACTTGCGCCATACTTGCGCCCTACTTGCGCCCTAGTTGCACCCTAGTTTCTCCCTAGTTCCACTCTACTTGCGCCCTAGTTGTGCCCTATTTACATCCTATTGCGGCCTACTTGTGGCCTTCTTGCGCCCTACTTTCTTCCTACTTCCGTCCTAGCTGTGCCCTCATTGTGCCCTACTTGCGCCTCAATTTGGCATTAGCTACGTCCTAGTTGGGCCATACTTGTATCCTAGTTGTGCCGTAGTTGTACCCTAATTGTGCCCTAGTTTCGCCCTTGTGCCTCAGTTGGGCACTAGCTACGCCTTAGTTGTGCCCTATTTATGCCCTAGCGTCCTAGTTGTGCCCTAGTTGCATCCTACTTGCGCCCTAGTTGCGCTCTAGTTGTGCCCTAGTTGCACCCTAGTCGCACCCAACTTACACCCTAGTTGTACCCTAGTTGTGTCCTAGTTGCACCCTAGTTGCTCCTGTTGCGTCCTAGTTGTGCCCTAGTTGTACCCTACTTCCGCCCTAGTTGCGTCCAAGTTGCGCCCTAGTTGCACCCAAGTTGCATCCTAGTTGTACCCTAGTTGCGCCCTAGTTTTGGCCTAGTTTCACTCTAGTTGTGCCCTACTTGCGTCCTAGTTGCACCCCACTTGCACACCAGTTGCGCCCTAGTTGCGTCCAAGTTGCGCCCGAGTTGCGCCTTAGCTGCGCCCTAGTTTCACCCTAGTTACACCCTAGTTGCACCCTACTTGTGCACTATTTGCACCCTAGTTACACCGTAGTTGTGCCGTACTTTTGCCCTAGTTTCGCCCTAGTTTTACCATATTTGCACACTAGGTGCGTCCTATCTGTACCCTTCTTGCGTCCTATTTGCGCCCTCGTTGCATCTTACTTGCGCCCTAGTTGTGCCCAAGTTGTGCTCAAGTCGCGTCCTAGTTTAGCCCTAGTTACGCCTTAGTTACACCCTAGTTGGGCCCTAGTTGCGCCCTAGTTGCACCCTTGTTGCACCATAGTTGTGCTATAGTATCACCCTAGTTATACCCTAGTTGCGCCCTACTAGCGCTCTACTTGCGCCTTAGTTGCGCCTTAGTTGGACACTAGCGACACCCTAGTTGCGTCCTAGTTGCGCCCTTGTTGCACCCTACTTGTGCCCTAGTTATGCCCTACTTGCACCCTAGTTGCGTCCTAGTTGCGCCCTAGTTGCGCCCTATCATTTCCCTAGTTGTGCCCTACTTGCACCCTAATTGCGACTTAGCTACGCCCTAGTTGCGCCCTAGTTCCACCCGACATGCACCGTACTTCCGTCCTACTTCCGCCATTGTCGCGCCCTTGTAGCGCCTTACTTGTGCCTTAATTGGGCACTAGCTACATCCTACATGGGTCGTACTTTTTTCCTACTTGCACCCTAGTTTCACCCTAGTTGTGCCCTAGGTGCACCCTTGTTGCGCCGTAGTTGTGTCCTAGTTGCGTCCTTGTTGCATCCTAGTTGCACCCTTGTTGCACCTTATTTACGCCCTACGTGTTCCCTACTTGCGACCTAGTTGTGTCCTAGTTGCACCCTAGTTGTCTTTAGTTGGGTCCTAGTTGCTGCCCTAGTTGCACCCTATTCGCGCTCAAGTTGCGTCCTAGTTGTGCCCTACTTGCGCCCTACTTGTGCCCTAGTTGTGCCCAAGTTACGCCCTACTTGCGCCCTACTTGCGCCCTGGTTGTGTCCTAGTTATGCCCTAGTTGCGCCCTAGTTGTGCCCTGCTTGCGTCCAACTTGCGCCGTACTTGCGCCCTAGTTGCGCCTCACATGGGTACTGGCTATGCCCTAGTTGCGCCCTAGTTGCGTGCTAGTTGCGCCCTAGTTGTGCCTTAGTTGTACCTTAGTTGCGCCTCAGTTGCGGCCTAGTTGCACCCTAGTTGCGCCCTCATTGCATCCTAGTTGCGCCCTAGTTGCACCCTAGATGCGTCCCAGTTGTGCCGTACTTGCACCCTACTTGCACCATACTTGCACCCTAGTTACGCCCTGGTTATGCCCTAGTTGCACCCTAATTGCATCCTAGTTGTGCCCTAGTTGCGCCCGGCTTGCGCCCTGCTTGCGCCCTAGTTGTGCCCTAGTTTTTCCCTGGTTGGAAACTAGCTACGCCCTACTTGCGCCCCAGTTGCGTCCTAGTTGCGTCCTACTTGCGTCCTAGTTGCGCCCTAGTTACGCCCTAGGTGTACCATAGTTGTGCCCTAGTTGCACCATACTTGTGCCCTAGTTGCGCCCTAGTGACGCCCTAGTTGCGCTTTAGTTGGGCACTAGCTACGCCCTAGTTGCACCCTAAATGCACCCTAGTTGTGCCCTACTTGGACCCTAGTTACGCCCTTCTTGCACCGTACTTGTGCCCTAGTTGCGCCTCAGTTGCGCTTTAGTTTCGCTCTAGTTGCGCTTTTCTTACACCCTAGTTATGTCCTATTTGCGCCCTAGTTGCGCCTCAGCTGGACACTAGCTCCGCCCTAGCTGCGCCCTAGTTGTGCCCTTCTTGCACCCTAGTTGTGCCCGAGTTGCGCCCTACTTACAACTTAGTTGCGCTCTCGTAGTGGTGGATTTTTTTCTAAAAGGTCGCACTTTATCCCAACCACGAATACCGTCGTTGCATAGGGAACAGCAGGGCTGTTCTTAAACTAGATCGTACGACTGCACGGTGTGCCACGTAGCATCATCAACGACAGGGACGGCCGTTTCACTAGTCGTTTTTGGCGCGAATTAATGGCGTATTACGGCAGTAGGATCCACCTATCCATAGAATTTCATCCCCAGACCGATGAGCAAACGGAGTAGACCAGTCAGACGCTCGAACAACTTCTCCGCACTTTATGCGAGCCGCACAGCACGAATAAGGTAAACAAATTGCTGATCACCGAAGTCGCATACAACTCCACCACTTCCAACGGGTACAAAAGTCGTTTTCAGTGGTCAACGGCAAACTTCTTGCCACACAAGCCGGACTTTTGATCCAAAACAACATTCCTGCTGTTGACATCCACCGTAGGAATTCTCGAGTCCTTGGGTGGAAACATGCCAAAATCTCGCAAAGACACTGTCAGCTATGAGGTGAGCGGACGACTGACATCGCATCAACACTGTGTTCAACAGTGTTCAACACTTGCGATCGAGTACCTCTCAGCTCGACGAGCATCCAACTCCGCGGATGGGACTTTGCAAAGTTCAAACCCTGGTGGTTGGGATTGTTTGAGATCGAGCGAATGCAAACCCGTGTCATTGCCTGCCTTCACCTAGCTAACAACAAGGCGATCCACCCTATCTTCCACATGACAAAACTTAAGCACTACAAGGACCCCAGCACACTTCCCCGGTAGAGACGTCGCACCCCCATTTCCTATTCAAGTGGACGTGGATACGAAGCCAGTGATTGAAGACATCCTCGGACGCGCACGTTGTGGAAAAACAACCGAGTATGTGGTCAAGTGGCACGGTAACAACGTCACGCGAACTAGCAGGGAGCCCTACGACAACCTCCGAGACATCGATCACCTGATCGACGACGACTATTGCCGACACCGACACACGTCTGCCAAAAGCCGGGACGTTGCGGCTGAAAGGGGAGGGGGATGTGTTATGTCCCTGGCGTACACGAGTCTCTAAACTATGTGAGTGGGCATTTCTGTCCTTGTATTTGTGGCCCACCGTGGGACGAACTCACGATTTTTTTGTCGTCTACCCAATATTATTTTGGCCACCTGCACCGGCTACCGGTGTTGTGATCCATAAGATACTGAAAACTTTGACCACTTTCCAAAATGGTTGATAGATGTGTCGCGAACTATATCGATGTTTTAATGCTATTCTGGACAGCACATGACTTTTATGAATAACGCATCAATATTCTCGAAGCCCCCCGACTTCTCGGCGGAGCTTCTCGAATCAGCCACTCACGACTCGACCACTCATACGTCGCTCGACCCGAGCACCAAGGACCCAACATATGCATCATCATGATTCTTGTCATTGTATATATGTGCTCGATTTGTTTGATACTTGTCACTGAATTACACTCACCACTTAATATAGATGATCTAATTATCGAAATTTCTTGTACCGCCTACTGCTCCGCACCTTATCGATCCAAGTTTAGCTTGGTATAACAGTTAGATTGTATGAAAGAACAAGAGGCAGGTGTTGCACGCAAAGCGTGCATAGGGTTACATAGTAACCGAGCAAAAGTATTCATATTAGTATCTCTTAAGAGGCTAAATAATTGCCCGCAATCTGGACCACATAATGGAAGGTTTGCCATGAGACTTTACCTCGTCCGTGGAAGCCAAAACTGGTTGTAAATGGACTGCCAAACTGTCACCCGCATTCGTTCAAACTATTTTTTTTTGGTTGGCCCATGTGTGCTCTTAAACATTGTGTATGGTTTGGGCGAACTCTTCTTAAATTACTTCAAGCTATGCTGGATTTATTCCAGCCTGTGTGGATGTAAAAGCGAAAAAGAAATAACCAAAAATTGACCGAATGCGCTTGACGATACACCATTATGTAAAACAATTCACCAACATATTGAAGAAAAACCTCTGAAGGCATTTCTTCTCGGTCTCTTTTATGAATATAGTTCTATCTGATGATGAATTCATTTATATGAGATGAATATGTTCTTTTATTGTGAACATGATAGTTTCACACGTNATAACTTTGGTTGAATTTCTTTTCTTTCATATGCATGTTCACCCTGTTTGAAGCCGGGTTCACGAGTCTAAAGAGTTTGCCATGACGACCAGTCCCGTGAAACAGGACAGGGCGAGGCCAAGGAGGAGCGACATAGAGGGGAAAAAACAACATTAAATTCTGCTCGCCAGTGGACTCGACGGGCTGGACCCATCCCAACGTACAGTCCTTACCCTTCTGTCGTGGCGTCGGACTTGTCATTCCGTACTATCCAGGGTCTGTCCGGATGTCTAGGTCGATGTCCGTGATGTTTTTTTCGCAGGCCGACCTTGGCTGTGCGTCCGCGGACGTGGGGGGGCATACAGTCCTACAAATTCTTGCACCCTGATTGGTGGATACGTCAGGAAAATGACGGATCCACCAATCACGATTTTCTTGAGCATCTTTTGCAATGCGAAGCGATTGTAATAGGGTTACTATGTAACCCAATCAGGTCAAAATCTAGACAGTTGGGAAAACTGATGTTGAAAGAAATGTTTAGAAAGTGGTGCCTACCTTGCTTCGTAGCGTCGATAACGTAGCATCTGTGAATTTCCCTGTTTTTTCGCCGATGAGCGCCTTCGCGAATTTGGGTGTTGCCTGAAGGTCCTGTTGCGAGGAAGTTTCCCTGCTGCACAACAATCTTGAGAAGCCGAAACAGTCAAATAGCTTGCCGCTGCCGCCTCCTTGCTTGTCGCAACAGCCTCGACGGTTGCTTCTGCGGCTCCGATACTTTATTCTCAGGATGAGCGCTGCCGCGCATGCTGCCCGTGCCGTAGCACCCTCAGAGACAGACGCACCACCGCCTTGGCAATGGACGCCGCGTTCAGCGCAACGCGCACGCACTGCCGTTCTGTACCACTACCCCTGCCCCGATGGCGCGTTTGCCGCCGCGGCCGCAGCCATGTACTTCGACAAAGACTGCTCTTTTGCTTCTCCCGGAGCAGGAGCAGCAGCAGGAGCAGCAACAGCAGCAGCACCAGCAGCAGTACCAGGAGCAGCCACAACAGCAGATGCTATCCTGGCTTCCGAGCAAGGGTGTGCATCCGGCGAGGCTAGCTGTGGCGGAGGTGTATCTGCTGCTGCTGGCTGTGCCAGAGACATTGATGGCAGCAGCGGTAGCGATAACAGCATTGTCAGCAGCGGCAGCAACGGCAGGATGGCCAGCAGCGGCAGCAGAGGCGTCAGGGGCAGCAGCGCCAGCGTCCGCAGCCTGTATCCTGTGCGGTTCATCCCAAACACAGTGTACTGTCCGTTGAGGTCCGTTGGTTCAACCCAAGCAGAGTCTTGTCCGTTGAGGTCCGTTGGATCATGTCTTGTCTTGAATGGTCTTCACGTTCTGTGAGATCCATGCATGCACGTATGTCCACGTGTTATCGTGGTGTGTGGAACACACTATAACGACGTGGACACCAAGCACATGAAGGTGGCGCGTCACGAGCAATGGAGAGAGTAGAAGCCAAGATGGGTCCCTCCTGTGGTTGGCTTCGGATACCGACGTTGACGTTGGCTGAATGAGAATTAGTATTGACTAAATGGGTATGGAAATGGGAATGAGAATGAGAACTAGAATGAGAATGAGAATGGGAACGGGAATGGGAATGGGAATGAGGATGAAAATGGGAATGAGGGATGAGAACGAGAATGAGAATGGGAATGAGAATGAGGTTGAGAATGGGAATGAGCATGGGAATGAGAATGAGAATGAGAATGAGAACCAGAATTAGCATTAGAATCAGAATTTTTGTCTAATTTTGAATTTGTCGGCGTGGTCCCTTGACCACACGGACTCGTCCCAGGCTGTATCCGAGGCACACGCCAGGCTGTTGTGCCGTCAGCAGTCCGAACCAGGTCAGCCTATGGCGTAAGAAGCTATGTTCTAATGCGTCAGGGCAGGACCCATCCCAAGTTGGAGGAAGGACACTCTTGCTGATGTAAGCATCCCATCAGCGCCTTCACCACTTCACACTTGTGCCCTTGCAACCTCGCAGTGCAGCGTTGGCTTTGTTCCGATCCTGCTCTCTGTGCGCGGCCTGTGCCTGACTGCATCGCACACATCTTGCCGTAAGCCAGGACTGATGAAGAGCGATTGCAGCAGGGGGGGGGGGGGG
>SZWC01001405.1:157765-178855 GCA_023375785.1 Penium margaritaceum | reverse complement strand
GAAAGCAGAGACCGTGATACGGTGTGGAGACCACGTACCGGACGACTCGCAAAGCTGCGTGCAGAGCGCGAGCCCGAGGGGACTGACTGAACTGTGCGAGTAGGTTGACAGCGAACGCAATGTCGGGACGCGTGGTCGTGGCCAAGTACATCAGTGAGCCAATGATGCGCAAGTACAGGGTCACGTCCACAGTCTCGCCCAGATCGGCTGGGTCTGTCACCTTCAGGGCGTCCTGCCCGTCGGGAGTGATGGGTGACGAGGCGGCGGGAACAGCGCCAAGGAGGTCAGCAAACCGCTCCCCCACAACCTGTGCATATCGTGCCTGATGGAGGAGGAGTGTCCGTCGACGACGATCACGCACAATCTCCATCCCGAGGAAAACAGCCGCTGGACCAAGGTCCTTCATCCTGTAGGCGGCCTGCAGGACCGCCTTGGCCTCCTTCACGGCCTCCAGTGAAGGAGACGCAATCAGGAGATCGTCCACATACACCAGAATGGCAGTGAGGTGCTCGGCTGTCCGTCGGATGAAAAGTGACGGGTCGGCATCACTCTGGACGTACTCGGCCTGAGTGAGGGTGCGAGTGATCTCTCGGTTCCAGCACCGGGGCGACTGCTTCAGGCCATACAAGGCCTTGCGCAAGCGCCAGACCTTGTTGCCTTCGACCTCAAACCCAGGTGGCTGGACCATGTGGATCTCCTCCTCCAAGGTGCCGTGGAGGAACGCATTGTTCACATCCATCTGGTGCAGCTCCCAGTCATGGTGAGCGACCACACCAAGCAGCGCGCGAGCTGTGGTCATGCGGCCAACAGGGGCAAAGGTGTCAGTGAAGTCGATCCCCTCAACCTGAGAGAATCCCTTGGCAGTCAAGCGGGCCTTATAGCGGTCCAGTGAGCCGTCAGGCTTCACCTTCTTGCGGAAGACCCACTTGGCCTGCACGACCTTCCGTCCCTCAGGACGGTCGACCAGCTCAAAGACTCCGTGCTCCCGGATGGCCCTGAGCTCGTCCTCACAGGCGGCCCGCCACTGCTCAGCATCCTCTCCTGAGAGAGCCTCCTTTAACGTGTCTGGATCAGGGACCGTCAAAAGGGAGCTCCGGGTGGCCAGGACACGTGCCTCATGGGTCGGACGGACCGCAACTAGGTCAGCGGCAGCTGCCTGTGCAGCCTCGTGCTCGTCAGCCGTCAGCTGGTGCCCAATGGGACAAGCTGGGTGCACCTCCGTGTAGGTGCCTTGGACACTTAGGCCGAGAGCCTTTGTGCCAGGATCACCACTGTGCACGCTACGCGTGCGTCGTCTGGGTGGCGCAACCGCAGTCAGAGGTGCTCGTGAGGCCAGTGGGCGAAGACGCCCACCTGGTCCACGGGAGTAGCCCGAGTCTGAGCTGACCGACGGTTCTGGCACAGGGAGGGCAGGTGCTGTCTCTGGAGACGCTGTAGGCGTGGGCGAGACAGGCGCGGCAGGCGCGGGCGAAACAGGTGCTGTAGGCATGGACGAGACGGTCGCGACAGGCGCGGGCGAGACAGTCGCGGCGGGCGCGGGTGAGGCAGGCGCCGCAGGCGAAGAGGCGGCAGGTGCAGCCCCGGCAGGCGAAGCAGGCGCTGCAGGTGCGGGCGAAGCAGGCGCTACAGGTGCGGGCGAAGCAGGCGCTGCAGGTGCGGGCGAAGTAGGCGCTGCAGGTGCGGACGAAGCAGACGCTGCAGGTGCGGGCGAGGCAGTCGCGGCAGGCGCGGGTGAGGCAGTCGCGGTAGGCGCGGGTGAGGCAAGCGCGGCAGGCGCAGGCGAGACAGTCGTGGCGGGCGCAAGCGGGGCAGGCGTAGAGACTACAGGCCCGACAGCAATGATGGCCGGGTCAATGGTGGCCAACGACGGTCCCACCCCGGAGGCACCCCGGACGAACTCACCCTGTGGGGTAGACTCCCCCATCCGACGGGAGGCCTCACAGGTGGGAACGTGAGACGCTGCCTGGGTGAGAATGGCAGACAGGTCGCGGTACGATAGTGCCTCAAAAAACAGCGTGTCGCGCGACTCAACGATGTGGTGGTGACCCGCATCCCAGAAACGCCACGCTTTGGAGCGCGAGGAGACACCGAGGAAGGCACACATCCGGCCGCGCGGAGAGACCTTGGACCCCTGCTGGTCCTCGGTGTACCAGACACAGGCCAAGGAACCCCAGACGCGAGCAAGCCTGAGGTCCGCACGGTGACCGAACCACAGCTCATACGGCGTGACGTGGTCCGGCAAGGGACCATGCGGGAGGCGGTTCCAGACCCACGTCATGTAGGCGAAGCCCTCGAAGGCGAAGGACTCCGGGAGACCGCACTCAGCGCGCATGGCGCGAACCGCGTCCTCCATGGTGCGGTTCCAGCGCTCGGACACACCGTTCTGCTGTGGCGTAGCAGGGGCCGAGAGCTGGTGACAGATACCAAGCTCGGCGAAGTGAGTGGTCAGCTCAACGAGATAGTCACCGCCGCGGTCAGAGCGGAAGGTGTGGAGGGAGTGACGAGACTGACGCTCGGCCATCACGAGCCACAAGCGCATGGCTAGAGCGGCATCACTCTTGTGGCGGAGGCAGTAGACCCACCGCATGCGGGTGAAGTCATCCGTGAGGGTAAGAACATACCGACCACGGTCAGCGACAGACTCGACAGGGAGAGGTCCGAGGAGGTCCGAGTGGACAAGCTCCAGGGGACGCTGCGCGCGAGTGACGGAGGCAGGGTAGGTGCATCGATGCATCTTGCCCTGAGCGCAGAACAGATAGTCGGTTTTGGGCGGCTTCTCGAAGGAAGCCGCGTCAAGACCGAGAGCGGGCTGTGTACGAATGAGCCTGGACACAGTGTCCGTGCTCACATGACACAGGCGCCGATGTAACAGGCGCTGGTGGTCAGGAGACAACACCCCCGTGACAAAGACGCGGGCAATTGAGCAAGGGGAAGAGTCAGGAGCAGAGCAGCGCACGATGCGATACAGGTCATCTACAACAGAGGCACGCAACACAACCGTGGAAGTGTCAAGTGCACTAATCGTGGCATCATCAATGGAGTGGTGAACAGAGAGACCCATCCTCGTGCAGGCACGGACAGAGAGCAGGCTGAGCTCGAGATCAGGCACGAAAAGCACGTCAGAAAGATACACGGGACCAGACGGACCATCGAACCGTACGACCCCTGTCCCCTGAACAGGTAGTGACTGCCCAGAACCTGTCCGCACTGACCGAACAGACCCAACAGGACCAAGCACGACAAAGGCGGTACGGTCGCAGGTCATGTGGTGAGTGGCCCCTGAGTCAATGATCCAGTGGCCACTCGCCTCACGACCTGTGGTGGTCACGGTACAACGAGCAACGGAGCACGCTGCCTCTGCTGGACGCTCAGCAGGTGTGGTAGGACAGCGGGACAACGCACGACGATGCGACTCATCCAACCACTCTGTGCTGTCAGACTCATCCTCACCAGGCGACGCAACCCCCCCACAAGTACGACCACATGCCACAAACACAGATGGACAGTCAGTCTGTGGACCACTCGGCTGTGATAGCACACTCGCACCTCCCTGTGAGCGAAGTGCCAGCAGTCGACGTAGCTCCGTGATGGTCTGGTCCCTCGGGTCCGGCGTGGTACTCCCCCCGGATGGCGGAGGATCTGCCGCCGGTGCTGCCCCCAAGATCGCTGCGGCACGGGCTGCTGCTCCAGTGCGGATCCGCTCCTCGTGGGCTGCCTGAAGACCGCGGGTGATCCTCGCCCAGTCCAGCTCCTGCTGACACTCAGTGTAGCGATGAGGTCCGCCGCAGTTGTGGCAGCGGACCGCCCGTCCGGTGCCACCAGAAGGCTGCTGCGGTCCCCTCTTCTTCTTCCCCTTCTTCCCCTTCACGGCTGCTGCAGTGGCTGTCGGAGTAGCAGGGGAGGAAGCGGGAGAGGCAGAGGTGGAGCTGGTGTGGGTGAAGGTGGACGACGGTGTGGAAGGCGTAGAGGACGTCGCTTCCACTGCTGCTGCGGCCATGGCGCCCTGCCGATGCGCGCGGGCTGCCTCGTCAGCTGTCGCGACCTGGATGAAGTACCGCTGCGCCCAGGGCAACAGCTGCAGGGTGTCAGACATGGACGCGAGGACGTCCTGGTCGAGGCGGGAGAAGGTGTCAGTGAGCTCGAGGCGCACTCCCAGCATGATGGTGTCCAGCGCCCAGAGCTGAGAGCCGCCTCCGGTGCCCAGACGAGTGTACAGGCGCATGGCCCGACGCCAATAATCAGCTGCTGACTCCGAGGATCCCTGATGAAGGGAGTGGATCTCGCGAAGGCGCGCTGACCGGGTCACGTGAGTCTCTGCTGCAAAAAGGGTCAGCGCCAGCTCCCAGCCGTGGCGCGGGTCTGCGCCTGCTCCTGTCCCAGGCGCGCCCAGGAAGGGGCGGAAGTCGACCACTGTCTCCTGTGGAACTGCGTACAGCAGTCCACGCATGGCACGCGCTGCCGTCTGGGACTGGACCGGATCAGTCGTCTGGTACTGGCTGTGGTAGTAGGGCCAGACTCCCTCTGAGTCTGCCCATACGTGAAACAGCACCTCCCAACAGTCAAACCCCGCCTTGCTGTCGTAGCGAGGCGGGGAAGTCTCGAAGTCCTTGGGTCGTCGCTCCGTGGGGAGCTGGACCTCTGGTGGTGCTAGGAGCGGGCGTGGGAAGGGCATGAAAGGCATCAACGCTGCTCCTCCAGCGGCACCCGAGACCTGACGCGGGTCGGTCTGCTGCTGCTGCTGCTGCTGCTGCTGTCCCCTCGGACTGGGCGCCGGTGTCTCAATGCGCAGGCTCCTCATCTGCTCCATCAGCCGGCGAAGCGCGTCCTCCCCAGTGGGAGGTGGCGCCTCATTCCACTCCTCGACCATGGACTCTCGTCTCTGCGCAGGGGCGGCAGTGGGGCCAGCAGACTCCTGGGCCGATGGTCTTGCCTCTCTCTCTCTCCTGGGCTGATGTCCCGGTGTCCCAGACAGAGAGACCAAGGCATTGCGGATCTGTCGCAGCGTAGCTGACTGCTCATCCTAGCGCTGGCGGAGTGACGACTGCTCCACCAGCAGGAAGTCAATCGCCTTTGAGCGTGGGCTGCGGCCCCCGCTCGTGACGGTGTCCTCCAGCTCCTTGCCCTTGGAGCTGCTCGGCTCCATGCTGAGGCGGTGCGAAAGTCGTCCGAACGCAGAACCGTCAGCGTTTCTCGCCGATTTAGGACGGTGGCAAAAGTCGACCTTCTGACCAAAAAATCGGCTGTGCTGAAAATTTAAAAATTTAAATTTTCACCAATAAAAATTGAAGGTTGTCCAAATGAAGCGAAATTTGGACCACAGAGGCGTCTGAGGATGCTGAAGACAATGATGAAATTTTCGTCTTCAAAAAGTGGGGAAAAAGGCCAAAACGACCTGATTTTGTGCTCAGGCCGAAAAAATGAAAAATTCAAATCAGTGATGCGGAACGGTAAACGCTGGAGGCTACAGAGCTTCAAATGAGGCGAGGAAGGGCGCGATAGAAAGCTTGAGATCTAATCTTTCCAACGAGCCATAGCGCGCAACTTTTGGTGGCTATTTGAGTCCGGCACAGGCGGGTGAAGAGAGGATGGCGGCTGATGCGATTTGCGTCTGCGGCTCCTCCATGTCCGTGCGGCTTCCAGGAAGCTGCACGGCTGGAGTCAGCACCTACAAAAGGTACTGGTGCCTCTGGTGCCTGAGTGGCCACGGCCGCCGCTTCTGCTATTGCTCGCTGATGGTGCTGTTGCTCGCCCGGTTTGCGGCTCCAAGTCGCCACACGGGCGGCCTCGGACCGGCTGCTGCTGCGCGCAAGGGCTCCAACGGCCTCAAGCCGTTGTGGCACGCTGCAGCTGCAGCACGAACCTGCCGTTGCGGTTTCTGACGCATCAGGATGATGGCATATGCGTCGCTGTGTGCTCTTGTCGCTTCAAGCGACTCAGGGTGGTGATGGGTCCAACCAGGACCTGCTGCTGCTGCTGTGGGCTGCTGCCACTGCTGCTGCTCACTGCTGCTGCAGCTGCTGCGTCTCTGCTGCGCAGCACGACGAGCACTGGCTCGCCTGCTCTGATACCATGAGAAGATTCCAGGAAGCTTCCTAGCCTTTCTGCTTGCTAGCCTGACAGCACGGGTCTGGCTGGTTGACACACAGGTCATGCAAGGGACAGCAAGGGTAGGGAGAGACACGTGCACTTGTATCTCAAGCTTCAACTGAAGTAAATGCAGAGAGNAACCTGAACCGGCCCAAAACCACTGTTTTGGCCATAATTCTGCGCACAAGCGTCCAAACGGAGCGCCGTCTGATCCTACGGATGCACGACAAAAAGACAGACACAACGACTGGTCACACGCCTACGTCCGGGAATAGCCGGAGAGTGTAAGAAAACAAACATGTAAATCAGCCTGGCAGGGCTGTCCACCGAGAAAATCCTGAAGACCTCCAAACGTAGTCCGTGGGCTGTGGGAGCCCTCTGGTACACTGGGTAGGCTGCCAGGCTGCCTCTAGCGGGTGGAGCATCACCTCAGGGAACTCTGTCTCCAGCTGGGTCCGCCTCAAGGATCTGCACGAGCATGGACACGACCGAGTGGTCACAACCAACTGTACAACTGTGTATGACTGACAACATCACAACAACCCTTGCCACTCACGATGTGCCCAAGTAACTCCACTTTCTTTTTCTCAAACTCACACTTGGAGAGCCTTATAAATAGCTTATCTGTCTAAAGAATGTCCAGCACCTACCAAAGGTATTGTTGATGCTCTTCTAAGGTCCAATAGTAATTGAGGATGTCGTCCAGAAACACCACCACAAACTAGTCCAAGTGAGGGTGGAAGATCATGTTCATGAAGCTCATGAACATTACAGGACCGTTGGTAAACCCAAACAGCATCAAAAGGTACTCGAAATGGCCAAACCGTGTCCGAAACACCGTCTTCTCCACATCGTGCTTCGCAATCCGGATCTGATTTTACCTCGAGCGCAAGTCAATCTTGCTTAATTAGTGCACTCCCCTCATCTGGTCCAACAACTCGTCCACCCTTGGCAAGTGGTACCGGTTCTTGATCGTTACGTCGTTCAGTGCGCAATGGTCCAAGCACATCCGCTGCTCCCCTGTCTTATTCTTCACAAAGAGGAATGGTGCAACGTAGGGTGACACCGACGGTCTGATGAACCCCTGATCTGTCAGCTGCTTCTTCACCTAGCTCATTATCGCTCATTCGATAGGCAGCTCACACTATTGGAGTTGCTTCCGAAACCAAATCAATTTTGTGGTTGATGTCCCGCTTTGATGGTAAACCCTTTGGCAGTTCAGCAGGAAACACGTCACCAAAGCTGTCCAACACTCCCTTGATGCCTTCCAACAGTTATATTGCTAGAGCTTGCTGTTGCTTCCTCTCTTGTTGCTTTGCGTCTACTACCAACACTTCCACCTCTTCAGTTACTTCCTTCTGCTATACCCACACAAGATACACTTTGTCCCCCTTGCAGTGACAACGCTTCACTTGCACATTACTCAACTACGGCACCTTACCTGACTCAGTGTCCTCCTCTGCCCACAACGGCAAAACAATTTACTCTTCGCATGTCTTTACTTTCACTTAGTTGCACACCCAATGCATAGTAGGATTCCATAGGTGCAGCCAATCACACCCCAAAATGGCATTGTAGGCATCCATTGGTCACATGCAACAGTTCACCTCGCACGACAGCTTGTCCAGATGGAGCCTCAAAGGCTTCAGAGGCAATCTGCACTCCAACTCCCCTTGCACCAACTTCGCCTTCGTTGGCATCGCAGGTAGCCGTGCATGTGGCTCAGCAAGGGTTTTGTTGCTCTCATACTATGAGAAACTATTGAGAAGTTTCCTAGCTTTGGCATTCATGGCCACTCACCCCAAAAGTACACACTGATAGACTAGTGTACAAATCTTGAACATATGGGGAGGATGTTTCACGGAAATGAGTTCCCATTAATAGGAATGTTTCCTGGAAGTTACTTGTATATCCTAGATACACAAAGATTTCAATGTAGAATACCCTGGAAGTTTCATTGAAATTCCTTTAACTTCTCATATTTTTCAAAATTATTCTCAGATTCTAATGCTTCTAATTTATGAGCAACAATTAGGTGATAGAAATTCTCTTCTTGAATGTTTTCTGTTTTGTGTTCATACACTAATTGTGTTATGCTTGCTTCATCTTACCGAACCTATTTGTGTCGTCCTTTGTTGTAAACTGCACTTTGAGAGTGATGTCGCTCCCTTTTGACATTGGCATTGCCGATGTCAGGAGCGAGAACTTCAAGAACAGTTGATTCTGCATTCGACAGTTCTCACCATCAAACCAGAAGCAAACCCCTTTGTTACACTTGGGATTTGGTGCTTTATGTTCTTACTTGCCCGAACACGTGCAAGGCCCAACGGAAGCGGGGCCTACAAGTTCCCTGTTTTAGCACTGCACCGGCACGAACTCGATGGTTCAACAAAACAAAAAACACACTTTAAAATTTTGCAATTGTAAACCCTCAAACCTGTTCTTGAGAACCCCCTGAACTTTAGGCAAACCCCATAGTTGCACTGTGAGGATGGGGTTTCAAACATTGAAATACACAAGTTCAAACATTTTGCATTCCCACGATACACCCCCAGATACACTGTCCAAATACACTCGAGGTGCTTTGGAGGGATGGGGCGACTGGGTGTTGGGGTCCTTTCATGGAACGCGTATGGATGGTGGTTATCGAAAATACACAAGTTGTATTTCTGAGTGTCTATACGCGAAACTCTCTGCTACACCATCCCAATACACTCTCGATATGGAGGGGGTATGGATAGCCCTCTCCACCCTCCCCTCTCTCAAGTCAAAAGTGTGTTGTGGTGGTGTATCGGAATGTGTATCTGAGGTGCATCAATTCTGTAAACTTGTGTATTAAGAGAGAGTATCACAGAAACTTTCACATGTCTTGCATCGGTAGACATTTCTGATACACCCCACGCTACACTCGCCTCAAACACTCTACGTGTTGGAGGGGGATGAAATGGAACAGTGGAATACACAAATTCAAACACTTTGCACTTCCACAATACACCCCCAGATACACTCCCAAGATACACTGGGGGTCCGCGACTGGTTGTCAGGGTCCTGTTATGGAATGCGTATGGACGGTGGTGATAAAAAATACATGACGTAAATCTGAGTGTCTATCCGCGACACTCTCTCATACACCACGCCAATACACTGTCGATACGGAGGGGGGTATGGATAGCCCTCTACACCCCCCCTCCAAGTCGAAAGTGTATTGGGATTGTGTATTGGAGTGTGTATATGAGGGGTATCGAATCCGTAAACTTGTGTACAAACAGAGAGAGAGAGAGAGAGAGAGAGAGAGAGAGAGAGAGTACCACATCATTTTTCACATATCTCGTATTGATAGACATTTCTGATATACTACACGCTACACTCGCCTCATACACTCAGCGTGTTGGGGGGGAGCAGGACGACATGGAACATTGGAATACATAAGTTCGAACACTTTGTATGTCCACAATACACCTCAAGATACACTCCCCAGATACACTCGAATTACTTTGGGGGGGGTGGGGCCAGGGACTTTGTCAAGGTTGAACAAATGACGCAAGCGGCCCCATTCAAATTTCTAGCATAGCCCGAACTATGGTGTATCGAGTCAAGAAGTACCTCAGAGTGTTGCGATTAGTTTGCGACATATGTGAGAAACCACAGATATACCCATCATAAAATTTATCGACTAATCTACGTTATATTGAATATCTATAGACTCAAAATTAAAAACCATTACATACATAAGAAACCATGGGAAATCACAAGCGTTTTTCTCAATGTTAATAATTTGTTCACAGATTCAATGGTTTACTACGTAGTTTCTATGAACTTCTAGGAACCTACCATATTGCATGTATAATATACACACATTACAAGGTGTATTAAAATGGGACGATGAACCATAACACAGCCTTGGTGCTACTAACATGGCCGCACTATCCTGTCAACTAAAATACCTATAAACAAACAGTCCATGGAACAACAAGGGTTATGCTAGGGAAATGTGCAAAGTCTCATGAGCTCCGATAGCTTAGTAATGCAGAGACATATGATAACTGAGAAGTACACACCATAAATACCTGCCGCGGCGCACGACTAGTGACACACGTGGAAGTGTCCATTTGTCCGAAATTCGACCCCAAACCAATGTTTTGGCCATAACTCTACTCACAAGCATCCAAACACAACACCATCTGAGCCTAGAGATGCGGTTGCTTGACCAGAACATTACGACTGGTCACATGCGCAGGCCTGGCATCAATTAGTGGACACAATGCAAAACATGCAAATCAAGCTCAAGAACTAGTCCACTAAGAAAATTTTAACGACTGCAGAAAAACTGCAAAGCACCCCAACAAGCACCCGGGACGGCGTGGCAGCTGTCTCGCAGCTGTTGGTGGGTGGAGCCACCACTCGTATGTGCTCTGGCACTAGCTAGGTCTGCATGAGGGATGTGCACGAGCATGGACATGGCCTACTGGTCAAAGTAAGGTGCACAAACTGAGGGAGATGACTAGGCCGAGAGTGCCTCCTTCAACGTGCCTGGATCAGGCACCGTCTAGAGAGAGCTCCAGATGGCTAAAACACATGACTTTGGACTTGGCCTGACTAGGATTAAGTTGGCTGCGACATCGCAAGCAACTGTGAACTCTCGGGAAACCAACTCATAACTGACAGGACACGCCGGGTGCACCTTAGTGTAGCTCTCTTGGACACTCAGGCTAATGGCCTTCATGCCAGGCTTGCCACTCTGAACACTACGAGTCGGGCGTCTATGCAGGCATGGAAGGAAAGAGGGTGGAAGAGAAACACGGACAGGTGTTGGCTTGTACGTAGGATGAGCAGGTGCAAGCACATGAGTAGGTGTGACTCGATATATTTTCACCAACGTAAGTTCAAGTGTGTCATAGGGAATTGATGCTCGCACGGGATGAGGTACGTCGGAGGGGACTGATGCTAGCATGGGATGAGGTGTGCTAGAGGAGGCTAACGCTAGCACGGGATCATGTGTGCTAGAAGGGACTTATGCTAGCACTGGATTAGGTGTGCCAGAGGGGATTGATGCCAGCACAGGATCAGGTGTGCCGGCGGGGACGGATGAGGCTACTCGATTTACAACCAAGATGGCCGGACCGTCAGCAGCTGGAGATGGGACCACAGGCGAGGAGGACGGACCCATATGTAGGACTAGAGTCCACCATCCATCGGGTAGCAACACAGGTGAGACCGTGGTTGGCGACCAGCGAGTGGTCGCGGTAGATGAGAGACTTAAAGAATAGAGTGTCTCAAGACTCGACAAAGCGATGGCGAGCGGGGTCCCACAAGCATCAAACCTTCGACCGCGGGAAAATGTAGAGGAAGGCACACATGCGACCCTGAGGTGATACCCTTGACCCCTACTGGTTGTTGGCTGCTGTGCTGGACAAGGAAGCAGCAGCTGGGCTAGTGCAAGGAAGACACCAAGCAATGGTGGACAGAAGCCATGGGCACTTTGCGTGGAAGTGAGAACGACGGAACAAAAAACAACGTAACACACACAACGAGGTGATATCCGTCAGGTGGGGAGGAGGCGAGCAAGCGAGCATCGAGCTTGATCTCGCGCACCAAACTCCAAGTTCGATGAACTGAACCAAACTACCCACTACAAAGTTGCAACCTTTCAACTAGGTCACTGGAGAGTAAACCTGCCAAAGAACAGGCTAGAGTGTGAACCCGATGTGAATGAGCGTGCACACATGAACGCCAGCCAGAGGCACGTGAGACTTGTACAGATGCCTGGCTGTGAGGCTCGCCGTGTAGTCATGCCACCACAACGTAGCAGCTAGCAGGGGTTGCCTCCCTCCAGTTAGTCACTTGCATCAGTGAGCTGAGTGTACAACGAGGCTAGAGGTCACCGTGTGGTATTCACACAAAACCAACACTCCCCCATGACCCCCGGCCGACTTGCACAATGGCACTCACAGGCACTACACCGACTTCACGAGGTGTGACACGAAACAAGACTGTACACAATCACTAGCACAACACATCAACCAAGAGGATCACAAGGACACAACAGTCGAACGGCGTGAACTGCTACCTTGAAGACATTGCTGCTAAGTGCCTTTGTGAGGAAGTCTTCACGTTGGCGTCGGGTGTCGACCCACACAATCTGAACATCACCTGCAGCCACACGCTCACGCACAAAATTATGCTCCACATTGATATGCTTTGTGCAAGTGTGATGCATGCCATTATGTTCAGCAATAGCCTTTGTGCTTTGGTTATCGCAGCGCATGGTGATGCAGCGAATGGGAACACGCAGTTATTACAACAAACGACACAACCAGACACTCTCACAGGTTCCAGCACCAAGAGCGACATATTCTGCCTCACTGAAGCTGCGTGCAACACAATCCTGCTTGCCACTCTTCCAAGATATCGCAGTCCCACCAACAAGAAAGACATAGCCAGTACGGCTGCATGCATCAGTGTCATGCGCCCAATCACTGACAGTGTCCCCATCAACGACCACTGACGGCTGCGCCTGGTAACATAGACCAACTCGGGCAGTGAAGAGCACATACCGCATAATACGTAGTGCGGCCTCTATGTGCCGAGCCTGTAGAGACTGTAAGAACTGAGCAGGGAAGTTCACAGCAAAGGCTACGTCTGCTTTAGTAGTGGTCGCCAGGTACATGAGAAATCCTATGACTCGCAGGTAGTCGGTCACATTCACTGACTCCCCCACCTTTGATATGTCCAGTGTCTTCAACAATCTCTGCCCGGCAAGCATCATCGGTGCTGAGGCAGTGGGGACAGGCTCAAGCAGGGAGACAAAGTGCTCCCCCAGGCTCCTGATGTATGCGGCCTGGTGGACGTGGAGAACGCGACGAGCACGGTCACGCTCTAGCTCCATGCAAAGAAACACACGAGCTAGACCTAAGTCTTTCATCTTGTACGTGGCCTGCAGCAAGGACATCACAGTTGACACTGCTTCGCGACTCGGGGACGCAATATGCAGGTCATCAACGTACACAAGGATGGCGGCAAAGGGTGCCAACCGTGGGTGACAATGAGGGAGGGATCCACTGTGCTCCGGCGTTATCCCCCCTTGTCCAGGGTGAAAGTGATCTCTTGGTACTAACACCTTGGTGACTGCTTGAGACCATAAAGGGCCTTTCGCAGTCTCCAACCTCGATCGGTGCCGTCAGAGAACCCTCGAGGCTGCACCATGTAAAACTCCTCATCCAGTCGACCTTTCAGAAAGGCATTGTTTACATCCATCTTCTTGAGCTCCCAGTCGTGGTGTGCAACAAGGCTCATGAGGTCTCGAGCTGTGGTGTAGCGTCCGACGGGAGCAAAAGTTATATCAAAGTCAACGCCTGGGACTTAAGAAAACCCCTTTGTTGTAAGTCAGGCCTTCTATTTGTTGAGCTCGCCGTTAGGCTTGCACTTACCATAAAAGACCCAGCGCGCACTGATCGCCTTGCAGCCTGGTGGGAGATCGACCAGATCGTATACGGCGTGGTCATCCAGGGCTCTTAGCTCGTCCTGCATGGCAGCCTCACACCATGGGGAGTCAGGCGCTGCCTGTGCCTGGCAAAACGTGGTCGGGTCAGGTGATGGCGGCAGGGCGGCAAACGTTGCATTGCATTCAGCAATGCTCCCAAGGATGCCGGCTTCCAGCGCATGCTCGTGCTCGGACGTGAGAAGTGTGTACCCAAGGACAAAGCTAGGGTGAACAACCCCTATGGCTAGGCCCCAAGCGTCCATCCCAGTCGGCAATGCTGGGGATTGTCTTGACGAGGTCTGTGAAGGTTGGACGGAGGACGCTGCAGCAATGGAGGAGCGAGAAGGAAGCGCGCGCAGGCGTCCGCCACGTACAAAAGGTTTGATGGGTGCAGGACCGGGAGGACCGCTGGGTGCACTGGGCATGACAGGAGCGAGCGAACTGGATGGGGACACAACAGAATGTGCGGGAGAGACGGACACAGACGGGACAGATGAGGACACCAAAGGGGATGACGGAGCGCCAAGCGAGCTAGATGACACGGACGGGGGGGTGTCAGAGGACGGTGGAGTCACAGTGCCAGCCGCTGGAGAACGCTCCGAGGGTGCAAGCTACTGAGACGGGACAGTAGGAGGAACGGCAGGGGTAGATGGGACTGCAGGGCCGACCTCCTCCCGCAACCGAGAGAGCGGAAGAAGGGAGGCAGCGGAAGAGTGACGACCGAGGTCACGGAGAAACACAGACTCAAAGAACAAGGCATCCCGAGACTGAATGACGCGCTGGCACTCTGAGCCCCAGAAGCGCCAGGCTTTGGACTGGGAGGAGACCCCCAAGAAGGGACCGAGACGTCCATGCAGGGAGAGTTTCCCGTCGCGGAGGTCCTCGGGGAGCCAGACAGACACAATGCTACCCCAGACGCGAGCCATACGGAGGTCAGCACGAGAGCCGTACCAGCGCTCAAAGGGGGTAACGGTGCAGGGAAGAGGACCATGAGGCACGTGATTCCACATCTAGGTCATATAGCTCATGGCCTCAAAGGTAAAGAGAGGGGAGAGCCCAGACTCAAACAGAAGGGTGCGGATGCCATCGGCCAGGGTCCGATTCCAGCGCTCAAAAACACCGTTTTGATGAGGTGTGTAGGGAGCCGAGGTTTCCAGACACACCTCTTGGGACTCAAGGAACCGGGTGGTGGATCCAGGGAACTCACCGCCACGATCACTGCAAAAGACGCACAGTGATTGTTGGCACGCACGTTCAGCCTGAACGAGCCATGACGCGATGACCGAAGCAACATCACTCTTCTGACGAAGAGCGAAGATCTAGTCAAAACGGGAAAAATCGTCAGTAAGACACAGAACGTAATGCCCGACCCCCCCAACAAAGTCATGGAGAAGAGGCCCCATGTCATCGGCATGAACAAGATCAAGAGGGTGAGTGGACTGGGAGGCAAAAGAAGCAAAGGGAGAACGATGTATTTTTCCTTGGACGCAGTCCAAGCGGTCAGAGGGACATGGCGCAGAAAAGGTGGACGAGGACAAGCCAACAGCGGGCTGCAGCCGGAGCATGCTAGTGATATCATCAGTGTGCACATGGCCAAGACAATGATGCAAGAGTTGGATATCAGTACGAGAAAGGGAGGGCATGACGTGAGCAAGAGACAAGCCAACAGTGGGTACAGAGGGGGCATGAAGGGGGACACAATACAGCTTGCTGCACTTAACCCCCCGCAAGACGACGCGACCAGAGGAGCGAAGACGGACAGTGCCTACGCCTTGACTGGCTGAGAAATCCATGCCCTGATCGTCGAGGGACATTACCGACAGCAGGCTGAGTTCCAAAGAAGGCACGAACAGAACATCAGGCAAAAACATCACGCCATTGGGACCGACAAAACAGACAACACCAACGCTCTAGACGGGAAGTAATTGGCCGAAACCAGTGTGCACAAAGCGAACAGAGCCAATAGGACCCAAAGGCGGACAAAGGCGGACCAAACAGAGGTCATGTGATGGGTGGCTCCGGAGTCGAGGACCCAGAAGCCACCAGAGACATGGACACTTGGAAGTACGCCACAGGTAGCGACAGTGCCGACAGAGGGCGGGGATGAGGCACAAGTAGCAAGACAACGAGGGAGAACGACATACTTTCAGTGCTCAACCCACGGAACAGACATGGACGACATCCCAAGGACGTGACCAGGGGGGTCCCCACGGAGGACGGCGTCAGTCTGACAGGCAAGACCTCTGGCCAATCAAGACACACTCTCACCTCCCTGATCGCGAGTGTGAAGACGCTGGAGGAGAGACTGCTCCAGCTAACGCTCGTTGTTGATGGAGGCTACAGAAGATGCAGTAGGCGCGCTCGAGGGAGGAGCGAACCACAAAGGAGGGGCATAGGCTGAGGAAGGTTGGCCCGCAAAGGCGGGCGCTCCATAGGGTGGCGGCCAGCCCCAAGGATAGAGCGCGGACGGATGGACGCCGGCGACACCGACGGTGGAGTAGGCCTCAGCTGGGGAGGAACTGGAAGACGAAGTAGAGCTGAAGCTGGAGCTGACAGTGGAAGAAGAAGAGGATCCGCTAGTGTACGCCCAATGAGCTCGCATGGCATGCGTGAGGCGGACATCTTTAGGGGGCGTAAGGCACATGCGGGCGGAATGCTCAGAGGAGCCACTGTTCCAACACACAACCTCACCGGGAACACGTGGCAGCGCAACAGTTTTTCCTTTCCCCTTGCCTTGCCCATGACCGCGTCCACTTCCACGGCCTGTGGAGGCAAGAGCCGTGGCCATAGAGGTAGAAGAAGAAGAAGAAGAAGAAGAAGAAGATGGAGACGAGGCCGATGTAGTAGCGAAGGAAGAAGAGGAGGTGGCAGTGGAGATGGCGGCCACCCCTGCGACTACAGTGCGATGAAGGCACTTGTTTTGAAGGCTCGTCCACCAGGCCGCAAGCCTTTCAGCGACAAAGTCCTAGAGGGCACCAACGTTGGGAGGGACTTGGGTGGAATAGGCTGGGAGGCGAGGTGTTGCAGCTCGTCTGCTTTGACATCGCAAAGAAGGTCGGATAGCTCTGGGATCAACCCGTTGACAATGGTGTGCATAGCAAACAGCTGACCGGTTGCGGTCTCACCAAGCTCACGAAGTAGCTTGAGACCGCGTGCCCAATAGGTGTCAACCGACTCCTCCGCACGCATTAAGAGCGTGTTGAAATGAACGATGAGAGCGCTTTGAGCTGCCTGACCTGTGACTGTCGTGCGTCGATGAAGCATGGTGTATGCACCGACTAGGTCAGCCAGACGCTGAACAGTGGGGTCAGCATTGTAAGTGCCAACATCGTCGACGAATGTCTCAGGAGCAGCAACAATGAGGGTGCGGACAGCACGAGCAGACTCACCAGCGACAGGGGTGAAGGAAGGTGTGGCAGTGAAATAGTATTCCCATAGATGTTCTCCCTGAGCCCATGCACTAAAGCGGGTCTTTCAGGAAGACAAGGCAAGGCAAGTGGAAAGGATAGGAGGTTGGGAGAAGAAGTCATGCTGGCGGGAGACTGCGGCAGGAGTGATAGCAGATGGAGTGATAGCAGGGTTTGTGTCAGCATGGTTAGTACCAGGTGGGGTGGAAGAGACACTGGCATCGCTGCCAGCAGAGGAGCCAGCTGGCAGGACAAAGGCAGCAGGCAGTCACTCGAGCACAATCGCATCCACCTCATCTGCAAAGGCGGTGTGATTGTCATCGACAACTTTGAGACGCTCTTCAGCCTTACGCTAAGCCTAGCGAGCAAGGGTCAGCAGGCATTGAAGGTCTGCTATGACCGACTCGTTGTCACCAGGCATGGTGACGACTACTGGGTCCTATCGAAAACATTTTGGCAAACTTTCCCCTGCCCCCAGTGGGCGTGGGAAAACTGGGAATGCCTTAGGCACGGTGGATATGTACTGTAAGACAGCCCGACCCTAGTCACACAGGCAAGCCACCACACCAAAAAGGGACAGAGGGCAGGAAAAGGGAGATGTAGACCAGGAGACCTCACGAGGTGTGTGTGGGTCTGCACAGAAGAGCAAGGATAGGCGGGACAATGGAAGCAACTGCAGCGGAGAGCATAGAGACACAAGACGCAACAGGCACAATCAATGCCATGCAACCTGTGGTGAAGGTGGCACCAACAATTGGAAGGACCGCCGCTGTAGTGACGGCCGTTGTGACGAGAATGGTGGTGTCATAGGGAACAGATGTGAATGCTGCAACAGCGACAGTTGTGGAAGTGCAAATGGCCGTAGCTACAGTGGATACGGCAGATGCTGCAGACGTTGTTGCAGAAGCCACAGCTGATGTGGTTGTTGCAAGATGTGTCCCAATGTCTGCAGCTGCCACAGCCAACGGTCCAGTGACAACGGCCGCCTCAGTGTAGGACTCAGTGGCGCGGCCAGCTGATGTTGATGCGGGGATGAGTGCTGCTCGAGCTGCGACGGCAAAGGTGGCAATAGCTGTAGTTGTCGCATCTATCACGGCCGACGCGGTACCCTACTGATCTTGATATTCGATTAAAAATAATTTTTGGGTCCATTTTGCTCGCCGAATTTTTTTTCACCGAATTTTCAAAGTACACCTTAAATATTTACATCTTGGACATTGGCTCAAGAAATTCGTCGAAACCCAGAAAATCGCCAAAAAAAAAACTTTGAACGGCCGCTCACCTCCGGTGAATGGCCTTTCGCCGCTCCTACACGCTGCGAAAATGACGTTTTCGTGTCATTCCTGTCAGTCTGGCGCGGCTTGCCGCGTCATACTGACAGGACTGACGCGAAAAGTGCCGCGGCCAGTCTGAAGCGGCCTCGAAAACCGCACTGACAAGGTGTTCGAGACCAGTCGTCGTCGAATATAAGGATCAGCATTTTTCGTTCAACAAATTTGAAGGTACAACCTAAATAACATTTTCCAAAAAACCGGTGCTCGAAAATATAGATTCCCTAAATTATGGATTTTAAAAAATCGAAAATCAAGATCAGTAGGGTACGTGTGAAGTTGCGAGCGAGCTCTACCGCGTCCTGATGCCAAGTTGAGTGTAGCGACGCAGTAGCGGCGTTGTGGGGCTACTCAATCCCCCCAGAGGCACCAAGGGAGGGATGGCTTACCGAGCTTTGTCGCGTAGTCAGCAGCGAAGGCGGGAGCTGACGCGTCAGTCGTTCCTCATGGTTCTTGCCGCGTGATGCCGCAGCCGGCATGTCTGAGGGAGCCAGCTTGGCATGCACCACCACGGTGGTGCGTGCGCAACAACCTCCAGCACTGCTGCCAAGAGGTTGCTGCTGGGCAACCGCCACCACCGTAGTAGTGTGCGTGGTGGTGCAGCTACAAGGCTGCTCGCGGCAATCACCGGCGGCTGCTGCGAAGATGTACGGCATTGTAGCTGTTGCTGAAGTTGACAACGTCACTACAACTACTGCTGCAAGGTGCCGATGCTATTGCTGCTGCGCAAAGGACTGTAGCACGATAGTGTGCATGCTGCTGCCGAAATGTTGCTTGCTACTGCTGCTACAAGGCACCGATGCTGCTGCTGCGCAAAGGACTATAGCACGGCAGTGTGCGTGTTGTTGCTGCAATGTTGTTTGATGTTGCTCAGGCCATGGGTTGAGGGCGGATCTGGAGTTCGCTGCAGTCCAAGCCTACAGGAGCAAGGCTGCAGAGGTGCAGCCCGTGGGTGACACTCCGCCAAGCACGTCGGTCCACCTTGGGTGGGTGGCAATCCGCCGAGCACGGCGGACCACCTAGCGTGGGTGGCAATCCGCCAAGCACGGCGGTCCACCTTGCGTGCGTGGCAATCCGCCAAGCACGGCGGTCCACCAAGCGGTCCTCAGTGGGGTCCTCCGCAATTGCGAGGATCCTTCCTAGTGCTGCTTAAAGGAGAGACCTAGGCAGCGTGCGGGAGCGAGGCGAGAGTGCGGCGGCGAGATGGCTGGCGTGCGGCGGCGAGAGGGCCTGCCGCGAAGTCGTCCAATAATCGAGGGGCGGCGCTTCAATGTGTCGTCTGACTTCCACGCTGCTCTGATACCAGTAGGCTGCTGTGCTGGACAAGGAAGCAGCAGCTGGGCTAGTGCAAGGAAGACACCAAGCAATGGTGGGCAGAGGCCATGGGCAGTTTGCATGGAAGTGAGAACGATGGAACACAAAACGACGTAACACACACAACGAGGTAATAGCCGTCAGGTGGGGAGGAGGCGAGCGAGCGAGCAGCGAGCTCCGTCTCCCTCGCCAAACTCCAAGTTCGGTGAACTGAAGCAAACTACCCACTACAAAGTTGCAACCTGTGAACTAGGTCACTGTAGAGTGTGAACCCGATGTGAATGTACATGCACACATGCACGCAAACCAGAGGCACATGAGACTTGTGCAGATGCCTAGCTGTGAGGCTCGCCGTGTAGTCATGCCACCACGACGTAGCAGCCAACAGGGGTTGCCTCTCTCCAGTTAGTCACGTGCATCAGTGAGGTGAGTGTGCAACGAGGCCAGAGGCCACCGTGTGGTGTTGACACAAAACCAACACTGGTCCTCGGTGTACGAGACGCAAGCGAGGGAGCGAGACGGAGATCGGCTTGATGGCCGAACCATAACTCGTACGGTATGATATGGTCTAGAAGAGGACCATGAGAATTTGCTAGGAAGCTTCCGAGCATTGCTACTACAGACGTGGCGACACTGTTCAGTCAGTTGGCGCACTAGCAAACAAGCAGGTGCAAGACACAGCAAGAGTAAGGCTAGGGAGACGCACAAAGTCTCATAAGCTCCTATAGCTTAGAAGTGCAGATAGAAATTATAAATGACAAGCATAAATACATGCCACGGTGCACAACGGGTGACGCACGTGACAGTTTTAGTTTGTCCTATAACCGGCCCAAAAGCACTGTTTCGGCCATATCTCTGCGCACGATCATCCAAACGCTACACCGTCTCAACCTAGATATGTAGAATTTTGAGTTGGACGCTTGAGATTCTAGAGGTCAGGCATCGATCGTTGGACACACAATGTAAAACATGTGAATTGGGCTTAAGAGCCAGTCCACGGAGAAGACTCTAGGGGCTGTAGAAAAATTGCAGAGCATCCGAGCAAGCACCCGAGACGTAGTGGGAGTTGTCTTACAGCTGCTTGTGGGTGGAGCCACCACCCGTCGATGCTCGGACGCCAGCTGGGTCTGCATCAAGGATCTGCACGTACATGAACCTGGTCGAGTGGTCACAATAAGCTGACTAACACATGGGGACTACTCACATCACAACAGTTTGGACGTCCTGGAGTTGAGCTTTGACCACTGTTCAGAGTGACTTCTGAGTTAGAAGCACAGTGTGCTTGCTCATGCTACATCTCTGCCCATGGCTTGAATGTCAATCAATCACCTGCTTTAGGATGGGGCAAATGAAGAGGTCAGTCTGTCTGAGGCAACTCATTCAACTCTGTGCGTCACCCGGATGGAGTCGATGTGGTCAATGGGTAGCTGAATTGTCAGTACGTCGTTCGAATGATACCCCCAACCCCCCA
>SZWC01001405.1:76012-101471 GCA_023375785.1 Penium margaritaceum | reverse complement strand
GGCCAACGCATGTGTGTGCGACTCAGACATGGGCCAACGCATGTATTTGCGACTCAGACATGGGCCAACGCATGTGTGTGCGACTCAGACATGGGCCAACGCATGTGTGTGCGACTCAGACATGGGCCACCGAGTCTTCAACCTGTCAACCTGCGCTGCGCAGATTGCCACAGTGGCGTCGTTGTCAAAAGGGCTCAGTCGCATCGTGGCAACGGCTCTGGCAGGAAGCAGTCCTGAATTTAGCTCCATGCCTGTCGTTTGCCGTAAGAGTTTCAGGTGAAGTGGGCTTTCCATATGCTCTCCTCCTCCTTTCCAGCGTGACATGCAGCATAAGAGGAAGTCGATGACCGCTTTTCTGTGGTGCATCCCACGTGTCCCACGTGTCGTGTCTCGACACAACACGTTCTTCTTGGGATGTTCTGATGATGCTCGTTCCTTCTCTCTCTGAAACGGACGATAGGCCCGTCTCACACCCCGAGGGCCTTGATTTTCCCCTCAGATGTCAGTAGTTCCATGTTCTCCTCAAACTGAGAAACAACGTACAACCGATCTTCCTTTGTCAGGATTTTGAAGAGGCGTAGCTGGCCAACGATCGGCATCGTGTGGTGCATGCACTTCCCATTCATGGTGATGCATGATACGAATGAACTGAGCTGCATTGCGCTTCCCTGCGCAAATCAGTGGGTTGAGCAACGAGGGAAGCAGTGCTATCGATGTGTGGCAATGTGCTTCATTGCGTTGTCTTCTGTGCATCTCGCTTTTGCCTTGCTTGTGTCTTGCTTGTGCTCTGTTTGTGTGAGGGTGGGACTCTTGCGATGCTCAACAATTCGTTGTCGATGTTTCATTTTCTTGATGATCTCAATATCGATATTATGACATATTACAAGCCTTGATACTGCTCAACATGGTCGATAGCTGCCCAGTATCGAATCACGGTAAATATCACACAAACATCGAATGCCTCAAACTAGGGCCTGAGAGCTGTACTGACCTCGGCCTTTGACCTCCTGAAAACAGTTTGAACGTCGATCGTTGTTGACCAGGTTGACCGTCGAGGTCGAGGTAGGTCGAGGTCGACCCCCCCCTCCCACACTTAGCCGCTGAGGGGCTAAGTGGGTCGTGGACTGGGGAGTTAGGACTCCAAACCCGCAACCACTTGGGAGGGTGAATTCACCCCCTATCTTTGGATGGAGAGTTTGCGACTGTGTTTTTTTTTTTTTTTCAGATTTTTTCTGAAGAAAAAATCTGAACAAAAAAAAAGTTTTCTCCCCTGCAGGCCTCTCTTTCAAGTGACGAGGCGCAGGTGGGGCCTGCCTGCCCTTTTTTTGCCTTGTCTTAGAAGCATCCAAGTTGCGAACAAAGAATGTGCTGTAACATTCTGACAACATGGATGAGAGTGTGAACATAAGGGTGGGAATGAACAAAAAGGGCGGGTTGAAACTCGGTACCCCCTCTTTTCATGCATGGGCTATTATTGCCCATGCTTGAAAAGAGGGGGGTGCTGAGTTTCAAACCGCCCTCTTTTTGCAGAGATTGATTCTTGGCATAAAATTTGTCCAGGTTGACCACTCCAGCAACCCCAAAAACTGTCAGACTTTTTGAAAATGAAAAGAAAAGGTCGATACTGACATGTAGGAGGTTTATGTCTGGGGTGGTCAAAACTCAATATAGATATCGCATGGATATCGACCCACAATATGGATATCAATGTGGATATCAATATCAAAGGTTGATATCAACATAAATACTGGGTTGATACAATGTTTTTGCCCACCCTAGTTTGTCTCTCGCTTGCGTCTTGTTTGTGTGTGTCGTGGCTGTGTCTCGTCTCGTCCTGACTTGTCACCTCTCGTCCTGTGTCGTCTCATCATCTGAGATGCCGCTACGTATTGACTCAGCTTTCTGTCCATGTTGCTGGGTTGAAGAGGCATGGGATGGGATGGATGGAGACGTGGGTGCACTGCACCATGCGGAGAGTGAGTATGCATTTGAAATGTTGAATGAAGGAAGAGGGAGATAGGACTTGTAGGAAGAGGGAGAGGGGTTCGATTTGGTTTCATAGATAGAATTAAAGTTGCTCATTTATATCAAAATCAGGTTTGATCTGAATCACAGGTCGAATTCATGCAATCCAAATTCAAGTCATATCAAATGGGGCACGGGCCAGGTCAATATCAGATGACAGGTTGATGAGATTTTTTGATTTGGGCATTCAAGTGGATGAAACATGCTCAATTCACTTTAATCACTTCAATCTACTTCTGTATTAAAGGTCTGCTTTCTTGATGAGCACCCCATGTTGAAGCTCGTTTTGTGTGGAAAATTTCATTTTCATTTTTGCTTAACACAAACAATTCGAATCCAAGATCGATTTGTTTTTGGCGGGTTTTGGCTTTCTGCTTGAAATGAAGGTCGAATCAGATCGAGTTTCATCAAACCAATGTCGATCCATGATCTGGGGGATTTTTGTAACAGGTCTGAGAGAGGATACCATGATGGCAGGGAGATGGCATTATGCAAGTGAGTGAGACCATGTGTGTGGTTAAGGTGGTGAGAGAGGGTGATGAGACAGGAGCATGGAGGGTACACACGTCGATTTGGTTGTTTCTCAAAGTGTTCGCAGGGCAGCACGAGACAACGCACGACAACGTTGAGAAAGAGATTGGTCACAGTTTGCACGCTGATTGCATGAGTTTTACCTGTGCCTGGAAATCTGTGACGGCCTCTCTTTCTCCTCGTCTCTCTGGCAGGAAGGTATGTTTGAGAGGTACTAGGAACAGAGAGAGCCACCTGTACTGCCACCGCATGGACAATGTGTCAGCCATTGACAGAAATGACTGCGGAGCTTGGGACAGGCAAAATCATCTGCAGCAACTGTCGAGGCACACACCAACAGTCTCCCCCACTGCGTATTTCCCGTGGTGCCGTGGTGTTTTCGTTCCAGGTGCCAGGCGCAGACCGACGTTGGAAATGGGCGGCCATCACCATCGCCGCGGCCGTGGCGCTGATGCTCGTGCGACCGGTGGTGGCGCTGGCAGAAGCCGCCACAGCGGCAGTCACGTCTGCGCCCCATGGCTTCATCGGGCAAGCGGCGGCGCACGGCCACTCGGCCGCCACCGTGGCTGCAACGGGCTCCCAATGGCACCAGATCGCGGGAGCTGCGTGGACCGGCNCCCACTGCGTATTTCCCCTGATGCCGTGGTGTTTTCGTTCCAGGTGCCAGGCGCAGACCGACGTTGGAAATGGGCGGCCATCACCATCGCCGCGGCCGTGGCGCTGATGCTCGTGCGACCGGTGGTGGCGCTGGCAGAAGCCGCCACAGCGGCAGTCACGTCTGCGCCCCACGGCTTCATCGGGCAAGCGGTGGCGCACGGCCACTCCGCCGCCACCGTGGCTGCAACGGGCTCCCAATGGCACCAGATTGCGGGAGCTGCGTGGACCGGCCTCGTGGCAGGCTGCCTGCACACGCTCACGGGGCCTGACCACCTCGCGGCACTGGCGCCGCTCACCATTGGGCGCACGCGCATGGAGTCGGTGGCCATCGGCGCGCTGTGGGGCTGCGGGCATGATGCGGGCCAGATTCTGTTCGGGCTGCTGTTCATTCTGCTCAAGGACAAGCTGCACCTTGACGTGCTGCGTGTGTGGGGCGCACGTGTCGTTGGCATCACACTCCTCGCCATCGGTGCCCTGGGCATCCAGGAGGCCCGTGCCGCCGAGCGCGAGGAGTCAGGGGAGCACTCGCACTCCCACCACCACCACCATCATCACCACCACGACGAGGATGACCCCGGTATGGCGCTTGCTGCGGCAGCAGTTGGCGGGGGTGGCGGTGGCACGGCAGTAGGTACGGGCAGTAAGACGAAGCACACGTTTGGCATCGCGACGTTTGTGACGGGCATCGTGCATGGCCTGCAGCCCGATGCGCTGCTGGTGGTGCTGCCTGCGCTGGCCATGCCGTCTCGGGCTGCCGGTGCTGCGTTTCTTGCTCTGTTCCTAATCGGTACCGTGGTGGCGATGGGTTCGTACACAGCGTTCATCGGGTCGTGCAGCGACGCGCTCAGGGAGAAGGTGCCGGGCATCACCCGCAAGCTGTCGTGGGGTGCGGCGCTGTTGGCCATCGGTCTGGGTGTTGTCATCATTGCTGGAGAGGTTCTAGGGTTTCAATTGTTTTAACCCATGCACCTTACTTGGAGGGGGTTTGGGGGCCGGGGGGGTAATAGTTTAGGTGCTAGAAACAGATATTGAGAGAAAGGGAGAAAATTCTTCGATCAATTTGCAAGCAGTCCGTTGCATGAGCTTCCTTGCATCCGATGTCTGCCGAAGGTTGAAGAAGTCAGAGCAATCTAGCTGACACATTTCCTGATTCCATGTCGCAAGGAGCTCTTGAAGAATTGCCTGCTCTTTCAGGCCGGACTTGTCATTTGCCTCCATTCCTGCTCGAGCACCATCCAAGCAGTCTAACCTTTAGAGATAAATTTCTGAGAGCCATTTGCATGTGTCCCATCTTGATCAAAGTTGACAAATCCCAGATCAAAGGTAGCAACCAGATAGTCATTGCTCGTATGCAGGAACAATGGCCAAGACTGTAGGGTGGCAAGAGCACTGTGTAGCACCCGAGACTGCAGTGCAACGGCAAAGAGCAACTTGAATTGCTCTCCGGGAACTGTTTTTGAACGAAGGGCATATCGATTTTCAGGGTGTGCATTGGGCCCAACAATTTATCCTCATTGGAGCAAACCATGTGTGCTTAGTTGATCATGAGAGGCATGATTGATCTGTTGTTGAGCGTAAACGCAGTACCCTCTGGGCTTGCGGTACGCACGCTACTCATGCAAGTGCCTGACAAGATGGGTGGCGTGACTCTCCGCGATGCTAGAGGGACACGACTTGCCTCCGGAGTGTACCGAGACTTCTCCAGCACCTACGACAGCGCCGGCGAGATGCGGTCGATGCGTTCGGGCAACCCTGTTGGCTTGTCGAGAGCTGGGAGAGTTTTCTCGCTGGGTTGAGTCCCGTGCACCCGGTGGACTGTACCGGTGCGACGAGGAGACCCGATGGCTGTAGTAGTGCTTCCGATGTTTGGAAAGCCGTTTGTGATGTCTCGACGCTGATTTCGAGTGTTTCTAGCACTGCTCGTATTTTCTTGATGGTCGAGACCCGGGCACTCGGAGAGCTGTTCCGGTGCCTAAAGGAGACCACCTTTGTTGTTCTCGTGTTGTATGCAGTTTGTTCTCCCGCTGACTCGTTTGGGTTCAGCGGGGGTGACGGGGCCCGGTGCGGCCAGCTACCGGCGCCCCTACATAAGTTCGATAGGGGCTCATTTGTATTCTCTCCTTGTTCTTTCATATTATGCGTTCCAGAATTAGCCAATTTTTTGCCGTTTTGTACTGCACTCACACTTAGAGCTCATGTTCGTGTTTGCATGGGCCTGCATGCCCTACTTAAATTCCAACTGGGTATCAGAGCACAGGGGGGCGTGTGAGCAGCAGACGCAGCGGAAGTAACAGTAGTGGGCGGAACACAGAGAGAACGCGCCACGTGGCGCCACGCCGACAACAGCGTGAGGGAGCGCGAAGTGACTGCATGTGAACGCCACAAGGGCGGTGAGCCGCACACAGTAGCATTAGCGAATGAGACAGCAACAGTAGTAGCAGCAGCAGACGTAGCAGCAGCGACAGCTGCGGTGCCGCGTAATACGAGCAGTGGTGGCAGAACAACCGCTCATAGAAAGAGCAGCAATGGCAGGCGCTAGCATTCGCAGCAACTGCGTCGGCGGCAGCAGCAGCGGTAACGACAGCTACTATCCATGCAGCAGCAACAGCAATGGTAGCTGTTGTAGTGCAGCAGACGTTGGAGCAGTGGCGATAGTAGGAGCAGCCCATAGCACAGTAGCAGCAGCCGCTCTAGCAACGGCGGAAGCAGCAACAGGAGCGTGCAACAGCGACGGTAGTAGTAGTAGCATACAACAGCAGCAACCGCGGTGACAGGAGGAAGCAGTAGCAAGCAGTAGCAGCAGGTTCTACGCAGAGTAGTAGTAGTAGTAGTAGTAGTAGTAGTAGTAGTAGTAGTAGTAGTAGTAGTAGTAGTAGTAGTAGTAGTAGTAGTAGTAGTAGTAGTAGTAGTAGTAGTAGCAGAAACAGCAGAAGCAGTAGTATCAGCAGCGGTGGCAGCAGCAAGCAACAATAGCAGCTGCTGCGTTGAGTAGTTGCAGCACTAGTAGTAGCAAAAGCACCAATAGCAGCAACCGCAACAGCTGCACCCGCCGCCGCAGCTACTGCTGCAGGAGGGCCTCGCAGCCCTCTTCCGAGGGTCCCCACTCAGAGAGGCCCCCTCGAGCCCCCAAAGAGGGGCCCTCTCGGATGGGGCCTGTTGGCCAGTCCAGCCCCCCTCTCGAGGGGCCCCTCGTAGGGGCCCGTGAGGCCCGTGAGCCCCTCGCCCCGTCGGCCCCGACGGTCCCGTCGGCCGACTGACGGAGGGGGGGCCGACGGTGAGAGAGAGGCAGACCCCCCCTTCCTCCCTGGTTCGCTCGCTCGCTTGCACAAGCGAGCGAGCGAGCGTGCACGAGAGGGAGGGCTGGACAAGCCGGACACCTCCTCCCTGTTAGTGTTTGACACACACGCAAGTGACCTCTTGTCTCCACCTACTCACTCACTCACTCACTGCAGGTGACTGAAAACCATTGAAGCCATGGTCCAAGCAAGGCTGTTCAGGTGCAAAGAAGGATTGATCCCAGCCATGCTCACGCCATTCTGTGATGGAACCATGCAATTCTCAGTGGTTGAGTGTGAGCCACTAGGTGGCTGAAACTTGAGAAATTACTTGAGGTGATGCGTGCACCACATACGCTCGTGGTCGATGTGGTTTCTGGAATTATGTCCATGCATGCTGTGCAGGTTGTTTGGTTCTTGCCCGGGTTGCTGATCATACGGGGCCACACACTCAGTCGCTCTGAGGTGTGAGAAATCGCGGCGGCGATTTGCCGACCGGTCAGGTTCGACCCCGGGGTGGCGACTGGGCCCCACTTCGAGTCACTCGAGTGGGTGGCCCGGCCAACTGCGGCTAAGACCTCGCTTGCTCGTTACTCACGAACTTATTGTTCTCACGTGATCTCTTAACCAGGTTTCTCACCTCTCTCGCCCCACCCTGTCCATGGATGTCTCTCCTTCCTAGACTAGTGTGTGTGAGAGCTTAAGGCGGCCTCTTGCCGCTGCCTACACTCCCCTCCCCCTCAACCCCCCCCCTTTTCTTATTTTCTCCATTGCCCCAAATTTGGGACAATCGAGAATAGGGGGACGAGAGAAAAAACATACAAAGGGGGTGCACCTGAGAGCGAGTGGTGATGAGAAAGAAAACGGGGGTAAGGGAGAGAAGGAAAAAAATAATAAAAAAATCTTTCAATACCTGCCGTCGACAACCGCAGACGCAACCCGTCAAGCAACCGCTGCAACATCACCCGTAGTGATTGCAACCATAGCACCAACAGCAGCTTCCGCATCAGCAACAGTGGTGGCGGTGGAATCATGACGACTGCATAGTGCAAAGCAGTTGCAACAGCGCTTGTAGTCTCCCCTTCCTAGCCGACAGCGGACTGTCGTATGCGGCGACTTCTTGTTCGAGACGCGTCGTGGACCGACGTCTCTCGTGGATTGGTCCCCGCACTTCAATCCATAAGATCGACGACGTATTCGGGTTTTTCCATCTCCGAGGGCTTGGTCGTCTACGTCTTGGAGTAGCAGCCGCACCTACAACCACCACACCTTGTGTTCTTGGAGTAGTTTTTGCTCCTCTAGTGGTTGCATCACTCACAGTCGGAGCTGGTGAGAATCCCTTCTCCGGGCGTGCTGTGGTAGTGCAGCTCGTCACATCTGGTCACGTTTGTTGACCTCGACATCGTGACCTTTAGGAGTGTCCAGTGTCTTTTGGTCTTATCCTCTCCCGTGGCTTGGTTCTTACCACCGGGAGTAGGTTTCCTCGGCACCTATCCATCGTCTGGCGCACGAGATGAGTGTGCAGATATGTGAGCGGGCGTCCTATGCGTTTGCCTGCTACTACTGCGGTGATGGACGTCATGATTGGCGTCGTTGCTGGACGCGCCCTCGCGGCTGGCATCCACCTTGGCTTCAGCCTCGTCCGAGCATGCGTCCTCCACAACATGCAGATCTGCCAGCGTTGGTAGATCCCCTAGCTGGACCTCTGGCGACCATATTCGCCGAGATCCACGGCCTGAGGCAAATGGTGCAACGGCTTTGTGACCTCGTCGTCACCGAGCGTACTTCCGCTACTAGTTCATCGACGACCTCCTTGATCTCATTTCCTTCATCCTCTCCTCATTTCTCATCCGATGGTGTCCCTCCAGATCCACCTGTCGACCAGTCCCAGGCTGCCACCATCCTCTCGATCCTCAACTCTCATACTGCCACGATGCCACATTGATATTACATGTCTTCATATAGTCGTTCCAGTCGTGTGTTCCCTCGGCATTAGCGTCAGCGCTTCGCACATCGTGCTCGTACTGGTCTTGATACATTCTCCACCTCCTCGGCTTCCGTTGTTGTACCTGTCAAGGGGGAGTTTGGTCACCGCTCATTGCCTGCTGTGTCCATAGCGACACGGTCCACGTTCCCACCGTGTCGTGGTACCCAAGCATCAGCTCAAGCAGATTCAGATGATACGGTGACAGCACATGACATAGAGTCTGATCCCGACATGGCATTCATGGTGGAGACTTGCGTGTCATCGAGCTCGACTTCCACGTCCGGGTTGGATCCACATCTTCTGCAGCAGCGGGTTACATCAGGAGGAGCGCAGGCCCGTCGTCCCTGGGCGGTGCTCGTCGCTGCTCCGATCGGTGGTGGCCCTGCAGTGGCACATGAGTCTCGTACGGATCGGGGTACGTCTACCATACTTTTGGGGGAATGCAGGCTCACACAAATCCGGCAGAGATTGCTGTGCATGAGGCATGCATGTCATAGAGGTCGACATCCATGCTGGGGCAGGAGCCGACCTTCTGCAGCAGCAGGTTGCATCACGAGGAGTGCACGTCCTCCAACCGGTGCCACTCGGACCGGTAGCAGCCAGGCCGTGGCACAGGATTCCCGTGCAGATCGGAATACCCCTTACGAGCATCTGGGGGCGTTGGTGCACGAGGCTCACACCAACCCGGCAACGGTCGCACTGCATGAGCAGAAGCGGTCGGCTGGTCTTTTAGAGGTTGATGCAATCTTGAGAGCAATAGATCTAAGAGATACCACTGGGACATGTGTTGCAGCACACACAGCGGGCTCCACCTTGTCATTGGCGCTACTAGAGGACCAGCTTCAGTTTGAGGAGTCACCCATGTTCCCAGAGTCTACGGGTTCTCGTACACACGTCGGAGGAACGACACACATGACAGAGTCAGATTGTGGTCCTCACTCCATTATCGAGCGGGTGACAACGACAAGTCTTCCCGGCGAGACGGTGTTTGAGCGCCAGCTGCGCTTGCTGGTCGCCTTGACGGGCATTGTCAAGCCAAATTTGTGCACAATTGTGTCCACTACGTCGGCAGTCGATAAGGCTGCACACCGAATCCCGTTCACGAATCTGAAGTTGGATTCGGATTCGCAAGTCCGAATCCAACAGTGGATCCGGATTCGCGGATCCAAATCCAAGATTCACGAATCCTTATGGATTCACGAATCCTGACGAATCCTTTGGTGTGGTCTTAGTCTTGGAACTAGCCAAGAAAATGCACGGTTGCTAAAATAAATGTCGGATGCCTTCTGGTGCAGCTCCCGTTCTTGGCAAAAGCGGTGTGGCAGTGCCTCGTTCGCTCCGGAAGCCAAGTTTGCCAGTCAGGTCTGACACCTGATTGGCTCGACGCCAGGCATAGATGACCTGGCCTGTCCCATGGACGCGAGTCAGGTCTTCGCACGCCCTTCAAATATCGTGCAAGAGCCTGCGCACTGAATCGCCACTTGCTCATGGAAAACGTGCGAGCGAGTGGCGAATTCCAGGTCGCCAATTTCGTGCATGTGTCAGGCCGTTGACCTGGCACATGCACGATTCCCGTAAGTTGGCACGACTGCCAACTTCCGGGGTTTTGAAACTTCAGAAGCTGAATTCAGAAGCGTCATTGCTCAACGGTCGGACGTGACCGGGACCAGATCATTTTTTTCTCTCCCTCCCCCTTTTTTCCTTCCAAGATTCGTTGATGGATCCCCAAATCCCTAAATGAGACCCAACCCTGGATCCGGATTTGTGAATCCGGATCCGGATTCGGGATTCGTGAAACAGATTCACGAATCCAAGGATTCGTGTGCAGCCTTAGCAGTCGAGGACAGTGGAGAAGACCCGACCACGCGGATGGAGTCACCTCGTCAGTAGGAGCTGAGCTCCTACTGATCACATCGACGATGAGAGTGGCAGTACCTGCACGGACGACATTTCCACATGCTCCAAGGACTCTGACGACTCCTCCTTCTCCTTCTCTCTGAGCACGCAACCGCTCATTCCTCCATGTATGACACACACGAGCCGTGGTGGGGATGCGGTAGCTGCAGGTGCGTATGATGTTTTAGTGTCTGAGCGCATAGCGAGTTTGGTTGACCCCTAGGAGGATGTAGCAGCACGGGCTCCATTGTCTTCAGCAACAAAGACGCAAATGGAGTTCTACTTGTGAGTTCTACAGTCAGAGTGTGCAGCATCCCGTGAGACAGAGTTCATCCTACGCAAGGCAGACATGGGCCACGTCCACATGTTTGAGGCAGATAACGCTGACTTATAGGAGCGTGTAGAGATGCTATAGCGGGAGGTGATGGTAGCGTGGGAGTGATTGTTAGAGCAGAGGTGCACCACTACTGTCGACACGAGCTTCCCACCATCATGATCTCGCATACCCATACTCAAGGAGGATCTTACACCAGCTCCGAGTATGATGATTGATGGAGACACTACCACAGGAGAGGTGACCATGCCTTCAGTTTCCACCATGTTCATTCTTGTCGACTCCATCATCGCTTCTCTTTCTACTCCTGTTGCCATCACGCACCTTCATCCACCGAATTCACCCGCTCCATCGTCATCTTTGTCTGTGTGTGGTGGTCTGGTTTGTCGTTCCAGCCCTGCTCCTCTTCTGACGGTAGACGCCTGTGCTTCAGGATGCTCTATCCTGCCTCGGAGGCCAGCTTTGCCATTTCATCCACGCTTGCTTGCTGCTCGCCCATTCCCTTTCCTCCGGCGTTCACAGATGCATGACGGTAGAGCGGAGAGAGGAGAGACTATGAGTTGGGACCCTTGGCAGTCACACGAGGACTGGCAAACTCCAGGTGATGCAGGGGCGACATGAGGAGTTGTAGTCGGAGACACCACTTTGTCTTTGACGGTGGAAGCCGAATCGTACATGACAGGGGGAGCTATCTCTACATGATGGAGAGACCACACGATTCATTGCCCAGGATATGTTCAGCTACGGTATCAGCATCTCCATCAAGGACATCGACGCCACATTCATCTGCCCAGGGGGGAATGTTGTGTGGACCTCGACCTTACGTGACGGTATGGGAGATGCATGGCGAGGGATCCATGCTCTACTATGAGCATACTACAGCAGCCAGCATGAGGCTCATGCTACGTGCCTGCATAGTTGCATGTGTGTGGTAGCACTCTATTGGTCGAGACCTGGACACTTGGAAGGTTGTACCACTGTCACGAGGAGACTATGTGATCGCGTGTCTTGGTGTGTGGCCATAGTGTGTGTGGCATGTGCATGCGAGCTGGATTCCTCATAGTGGTCGAGACCAGGACACATGGTGAGTTGCACCTGTGTTACTAGGAGATCCCCATACGATCCTGTGAGTTGGTTGATGTTGCTATAGTGGGCGACATATGGATACCTGTTACATTGCTCGTACCGGTCGAGACCCGGGCAGTGGTATCGCCAGTGTCACGAGGAGACCCTCTTGTTGTCTGACATGTGTATGATGTGCATTGCACTGGTTTATGCGCCTGTGCATCACACCTCTCGTGGTCGAGACCCGGACACTTGGTAGGATGTGAAAGTGTCGTGAGGAGACCTTAGATGGGCAGCAGATGGGGATGTGTGTGCGTTCACAAGTGCATATTGTGGTTTGGCGTACGCTGTTGTTCCATGCCTTTGTTCGTTTGTTCTAGCGTTGACAGTTATGTCCGCCAGGGGGAGTGTTGGTCTGTGTGGCTTCCACCCGTCACGACCGACCCCGATGGATTACCCATATACACCACATTTGTGGTATAGGATGGAGGAGAACGTGACGACACAACAGGCCTCTGGAGTGTACCGAGACTTCTCCAGCACCTACGACACTGCCGACGAGACGCGGTCGATGCGCAACCCTATTTGCTTGTCGAGAGCTAGGAGACTTTTCTCTGTGGGTTGAGACCCGCGTACCCGGTGGACTGTACCGGTGCGACAAGGAGACCCGATGGTTGTAGTAGTACTTTCGATGTTCGGAAAGCCGTTTGTGATGTCTGGACGCTCATTTCGAGTGTTTCTAGCACTGCTCTTATTTTCTTGGTGGTCAAGACCCGAGCACTCGGAGAGCTATTCCGGTGCTTAGAGGAGACTACCTTTGTTTTTCTCGTGGTGTATATAGTGCGTTCTCCCCGCTGACTCGTTTGGATTCAACGGGGGTGACGGGGCCCAGTGCGGCTAGCTACCGGCGCCCCTACATAAGCTCGCTAGGGACTCATTTGTATTCTCTCCTTGTTCTTTCGTATTATGCATACCAAACGTAGCCAATTTTTTTCCGTTTTGCACTGCATTCACACTCAGAGCTCATATTCGTGTTTGCATGGGCCTGCATGCCCAAATTAAGTTCCAACTCTTGTCACTTGTCATTCCTCTCTGCACGCTAAGTTGTTGAAGCTTGTAAGAATTTTCGCATATCCCTAGCCAAACCCTTGTTATGTCTTGCATGTGCTTCCTTGCGGATGCGTCAGCTGACTGGACTCTATCGCCACACGCTAGTGGCAGCAAGGCTAGGAAGTTTCCGAACATCTTGTTTTGGTATCAAAGCGTCAATAGTCCTCGTTGAGCTGTGTAGTAGAGACATGGCATCGGCAGCGACAGTGAGAGCCAGAGCTACAGTCGAGGTCCTGGAATTCGGGATAGGAAACAATGGCAGGAGAGAAGCTAACGAGACGTCTGCGACAGAGCCATCACCACGTAACCGCCTGAAGTGGTTATAAAACCATGGCAAGGACATGTCCATCACCCCGAGTGGATGAAGGAATAACGATGTGGGTGAGATTTAATTCCGTTCCCACTCACCCCGTCAAAGCCATGTCCTTTGGTGTCGCAAAAGGTCGAAAGGCTGAACAACCCTTCTACCCAAGATGTGACGGGTCAGAGATGCCATACCTGGCTCTTAAAAAAAAGGACCACCCTGCCCGACGGTTAAACAAAAACTAGAATGTCTCTTTACCATGCTTGATCAACCAAATGCACCGTTGATCGAGCGAAGCGAGGGGGGGCATGTCAACTACCCTTGCGATACTCGCTCCAACGCAAGAATCACGATTCACCAAAAAAACCCATTTTAGAGATCGAGCGGAAGCACTAATTCTGTTCTTTCTTCCCTAACACACAAATCCCAAATGTTTCACATGCAAATCTTTAGCCAAACACTACCTTGAATAACATTAAGGGTTTTAGGGCTCTATTTTTGCTTGAGCTCCTGCTGGGCCCAGCGGTAGCGGGGCCCAGCACGCTCCCATTCAATGCATGGGGACCCCTCATGCAAACCACACGTAACCCCCCCTCACACATTCAAAATCACCTCAAAAGAGGGATTTTTGGAACTTCATTGCATACAGCGTCAACATGCTGCTTTTTTTCGCAGTTCGTGGGTAGGGGAGTCTTGTTTTTTGAACTCCGGGTGTTACGTACCACACATACATGAATCCCTAAACCTTTCGAGTGGGCATTTATGTCATTATACAAATAGCCCACAACGTGTCGAGACCCCGATTCTTGCTCCGAGGGTCGAGGACAATCTGGCCACCTGTCCTTGCTTCCAACGATTCCTTCTCGCACGTTCTAACATCTTCGACCACTTTCGAGAAACATCAAGAGAAGTGTCATGAAATTTCGGTCGACTCCTCGACACATTGAGATTCATCGAGATTTATATACATGCATCTCGCATCTTCGCCATCGATCTTTAAGGCCCCCTGATTCCTCGGTGGAACTTCTCGATCCAACCACTCACGACGCGACTCCGCATGCGTCGCTCGACAGACGACCCGGCGACCCCTACCATGTCTCATTGGTAACTTGACACTTGTATGTGTGTGTTTGATCGTTTTGACACTTGTCATTAAAGTACACTTACCGCTAATCACAAATCGCTCAAGTGTCCCAATTTCTCAAACTGTGTTCTGCCTCATAACTGAAACATGTTCACCATCCACGCTCCGTTTGGCATAACACTTGGTATCAAAGCTCAACGGTGCTGGAGAGGCATCTGACTACTTAACACATAAAGAGGACTAGCTTGCACAAGTCGACAACGCATCTTGCACATGAAGACTTTGCAGACTTACCGACTACGATGTGAAGTGAGCAAACACACCCGACGACCAGTAGTGGAGGAGCAGAACGTGACTATGCACGAGAATCCTAAAACGGCGGTGAATGCTGGTGTGGCAGGCTATGTGACAGCTGGGTCAAGCCTGACAGCTCTAACGGCCAATCCAGCCACAGATCCGACGACGGTAAACCAGCCGTCCCTACCGACAGCCTCAACATGTGCAACAGGAACGACAGGTGGCACAGACGGCAAGCGCGGATCAACGAGGAATTGGCGAATTGTCTCTCCGCGCTTGAGGGAATTAAAAACCATCTACCCCAACAACTCAACGCCGTGATGGGGGCTATTTGCAACGCAAGTGCAGAAGAGGCAGTACTCGTCGAGAGAAACACCAAACTCTCAAACGAATCCTAGGTCAGTCCGGCCCCACATGAACCGTTCGATCTCACAAATTCCAAAGGGCCGACGGTTCGGATGTGGCTGACGAGCTTGGAGGTGTACTTTACCACTGCTAGGGTCGAGGACAATCGGAAGAAAATTGACCTCGTGGCCGCGCTTCTACGTGACACGACATTAAGTTGGTGGTCCAACCTAAAGGCCATCCAACAACAGCATGAGACTGGCGGGGCCTCATCAACCGCTAACGACGCCCGTCACATATCGTCAACAGCAGGCGCTCTACCCTTGGTGCAGATCAATGAGCAATGGCAAGATGCGACGACGCTACCAACCAAACGAAGCAAATTCTTGCACGCAATTCTTGCATGTTTTGGACGACTGAACGAGAAGTCACGCTTTGTATAAAATTCAGCGTTTGCATCAGTAGTCCAGGGTGACAGGGTACACGCAGAGATTCCACGAAATTACCATTGGTGCAGGCATCGTCCCCAATGAACTATGTTTCCACTACAACGACCTCAAATGGGAAATCCGGTGAGGGATTGCCATATTTGGCATCCAGGATGTCTTACCACAATTGATCACATCCACGCAAAGGATCGACTGCATTGACTACAACGCTCGGATCCTAGAATCCTACAGTTGGCGACTTCCCAACCACAATCATTGTGGAAATAGAAAAAGCCAGTCGAGGGACTCCTTGACTCTGATGGAAGTGGACGCCGTCGATCAAAGAGACACGCACACCTGCTACAACTGTGGAAAGGTCGAGCATTTTGCTCGAAACTACGAAAGCAAGCAGCGGGGCAAAAAAGGAGGGAAGCCGTAGGAAAACGGGTCGGGAACCAACAAGGAGAAGGAGTGAAAGGCACACCTCTTGTGCGAGGGAAGCGATCTGCGCCGAAAGATCGCCAATCGGAACAGCTCACCACACTATACAGAGTTTCTCAGATCGCAAAGTTTGACAAGGGGTACGAGGACGACCAACCGGCAACAATGCTGAAATTGCAACTCTGAGGTTGCAAGAGTTGCAGAACAACACTGTCACTGTTGGATGGAGGGGCCTCTCACACTTTTGTAAGCAACGCCATGGTTAAAAACCTGGGTTTGAAGAGTGAACCGAGGTTGTTTGAAGGAAAAACCGTCAACGGAAGATTTTAGGTATGGAGACTCAAAGAACCATTACAACTGCAAGTGGGAGATTTGCGGGACATAACGGTCCGGAGTTATGTCCAATGAATGATCACAAACTCATTCTTGAATGCGATTTCCTGTACCAACACAATCCATAGATTGACTGGAACAGTGGCAACATATGTGTGTAAAATCAACAGCGCCAAGGGACAACTTCAACAAGTGGGATGAAAGATGCCAACGGAAGCAGCAGAGGTGGAAGCAGTAGAGGAAATCACAGCGACGGAGAGGTGACGACCTGTGTAGTCGATACTACTGAACATAGGCAAGCACTATACATGACAAGGGGCTCGCGCCTGGCTCGTACATCTTGAGCCAATGGAGGAAGTGGAAGTGGCAGCAGCTGACTCATCGGCCTCATCAGCCTCATCCGCATAAACAAAGTATGCAATGGTGCCCGAGGAATACGCACCTCTCATCCAAGAGTTTTTGGACATCTTCCCGGACGAACTTCAGAAAACCTTGCCACCTCAATGCGACATTGACAATGGCATCGAGCTAAAACCGAACAGCCGACCAACCGTTTGAGGGGCTTTTGGGATGAGCGACCATCAGCTCATTGAGCTGAAAAGGCAAATCGATGAGATGTCCACTCAAGGGTTCATCGGCCCATCCCCTTCACCCATGCCGCACCAATACTGGTCTTGAAACAGAGAACTGGCGAGATGCGGATATGCATGGACTACCGGGCATTGAACAACGCTACCATCCCTCCCCCGTGTCGATGAAGTTTTCGACCAACTCCCAGGAGGTCGACTTTCACCAAAATTGACCTATGTAGTGCTGATCACGTGATCCGAGTGGCAGAGGATGACATGGAGGAGACGACATTCTGAACACGCTACGTGCATTTCGAGTTCACAGTTATTCTGTTTGGACTTACGAATGCCCTGGGAATGTTCATGGTAGCAATGAACAACATTTTCCGCACGTACCTCGACGATTTTGTCCTGGTATACCTCGACAATATTCTGGTGTTCAAGTGCACCCCGGAGGAGCATGATGGACATCTTCATAAGTTTTTTTAAGTTTTACAAAGAGAGAAAATCTTTGGAAAACTCTTTAAGTGCGACTTCGGTTGCCGTTCGATTAAGTTTTTGGGTCACGTCATCAACGGCGGACGGATCACCATGGATCCGAAAAAAGTGGCAACAGTTGTTGATTGTCTGACACTGACCAACATCCGAGACGTTCAAGTTTTCCTCGGTTTCCGTACCTACTACCAGCGTTTCATACGGGATTACGCCAAAGTGTCAGCGCCTCTCTCTGCCTTCACTCAAAGAGAGAACAAGTGGTGGTGGTGAGACAACGAAGAAGAAGCATCACCTCGTTGCAGAACGCTCTGACCTGGGTGCCAAACTTCTGATTGGGCGATCCAACGATCAACTACATCATGGCTATGGACGCCTCTTATCGAGCCATTGGCACGATCCTCCTACAAGATCATGGCATCGGAGAGCAGCTGCTCGCGTATATGTGGCGAAAGTTGCGCACACTAGAACTCAACTGCGCTACACGCGAAAAGGAGATGGTAGCGGTTGTACACGTAATTAAGACATGGCGGTGCTATCTTGAATGCCACCGATACATTGTACGAACCAACCATCACGCATTGAAATATTTGAAGACGCAACCAAACCTTACTCAACGTCAAACCCGATGGATGGAGTTGGTCCAATCTGGGTTCGACTACGATATTGAGTATCGACCAAGCGAAACTAACCCAGCAGATGCGCTAAGCCGCCGACCTGAATTAATGGCTGAAGGAGCAACATTTCAACTGTAACAAGATCCGTATCTCAAGCAGTTATTCACACGAGGCTACAACTAGCATGGCGGATACGACAAGTCCAAATTCTGGCACGATGCACTCTATTGGCGACGACGATGTACTCGCCATGTGGTCGTACCCTCGAACAACGAACTCTTCCAGATGATGCTTGAAGAATGCCACAATACCGGTCTAGGTGGACATTTCGAAATGTAGATGACGTTGAAGAAGCTTGCAAAGCACTACTGGTGGGACAAGATGTAAGCCGACGTGGCCAACTTCTGCAAATCATGTGACATGTTTCACCGGCAAAAAATCTCGTCGCACGCGGCCACCCAAACTTTTGCAGCTGCTCCCCATCCCGACGTAGTTGTGGAACGATATCTCCATGGACTTCGTCACTGGACTACCGGTCACACCCGAGGAATATGACGCAATCCTTGTGGTTGTCGACAGGTCTTCCAAAATGTCCTTCGTTATCCCGACGACGACCACGATCACCGCCGAACGAACGGCAAAACTATTTCTAAAAAACATTGTACGGCTACACATCGTGCAGAGGACCATCACAAGCGACAGAGATGGTCGATTCACTAGTCGTTTCTGGCACAAATTGATGACTCACTAGGGCAGTCGGATCCGGCTTTCCACGACGTTCCACCCTCAAACGGACGGCCAAACCGAGAGGACCAATCAGAGGCTCAAAAGATTTCTCCAAACACTATGCGAGCAACAGGGGGCGGACTAGGCAGCCAAACTCCCGACCAATGAACTCGCATAGAACTGGGCGATGTCCACTGCAATGGGTAAAAGTTCGTTCGAAGTGGTGTATGGTTAACTTCCTGCCACACCAGCCGGAGCTATTAGACAAAGCAACAATCTCGCGGTTGACATCTAACGCTGCGATTTCTCCACCATCTGGGATGAAACATGGCAGACGCTCGCAAAGACACAAGCGTCAATGAAGCAAGCAGCCGACCGACATCGCATTGACGACGTGTTCACCACTTGCGACAAGGTTCTCCTCAGTTCGGTAAACATCAAACTCGTCGGACTTGACTGTTCAAAACTCAAACTATGATGGTTGGAATCGTTTGAGACCGAGCGCATGCAAACCCATATGGTGGCGCGGATCAATTTCCCCGACACTATGCAAGTTCATCTGGTATTTCATATCCGAGGCTCAAGCACTACAGGGACCCTGGCGAGAACTTCCCCAATAGGGATGTGCCTCCCACTCCTCTTGTACAAGTTGACGAGGATATTGAGTACATCATTGAGGACATCATCGGCAATTGACGACGTGGCAAAATGACGGAGTATCTTATCAAGTGGCATGACTACGACGTAGCGCATAACGGGTGGGAACCCTTTGACAACCCTGTGACGTCGATCTTCTGATTGACGGGTATTATCGCCGTCACTGGGCTACATGTATTGGCGCGCCGCGACGTTGCGATTAAAAGGGAGGAATTGTTGCGTAATAGATGTACACGAGTCCCTAAACCTTCCGAGTGGGCATTTCTGTAAGTACACAAATAGCCCACCGCACGTCAAGAGCCTGATTTTTGCTGCGATGGTCGATGGCAATGTGGCCACCTGCCCTTGCCCTCAAGGGCAAGGGCAGGTGCCCTTCTCACACGTTCTAACAACTTCGACCACTTTCAAGAAACATGGAAAGAAGTGTTACGACCTTTAAGTCGACTTCTTGACGCATCGAGATTCATCGAGATTTATAAAGTTGCATTACACATCTTCGCCGTCGATCTTCGAAAATCACTGATTCCTCGGAGGAGCTTCTCGATCTGACCACTCACGACGCAAATCTACATGTGTAGCTCAACAAACGACCCGAAGAGCCCGACTACGTCACATATGTAACTCAACACTTGTACGTATATGTTCCATTAATTAAAAATTTCTAAATTTTCCTCAATGATCAATCCGCGTTATGCCTTAAAACTCATACCTGTTCACCATCCATGCTCCTTTCGGCATAACACCGGGTAGGGGGCTCTTATTTTTCCGAACGCCGTATATGATACTATTATTATTCTGCTTTTCGGGTAGGGCATCGGAACTTTCGAATTTGGTGGGTAATCCCTACATGTACCCTGGCCGAAAAGGGCATATCTGTAGCTACTAACGGCCCCCCCGATCACTGGCCGTCTCTGATAATAGGCGTCATTCTGGACGTGGTCACTGGCCATCTCGGCATATGTACTAAATGTCTGCAATGTTTAGCATTATGAAAACTCTTCGGCAACAAATGTGCGAGTTAAAAAACAGGAAATCTACGAGTTCATAAGAGGAACGCGACTTATGGAAGACGATAACACCGGCACCCTTTATTCATTCCAAAAGGCGAAAATTATGGCACCATTCGAACGACATGGCCCCCTTTCGGCATTTGTGTTTTTATCAAACGGTTGGTTTTGTGGTTCACCTGGACCGATTTTTCCGATTTTCGAAGACGACGGGCGAGCATGCAGGGAGTGCGACCCTAAACAGTAGTAAGGGCACGGGAAGGACAAAACGTGCTTTTTCCTGCGAGTGTGTTAGAAGTTGTGTGCGGCAAATCTGTCAACGAGGTGAGCACGGCAGCATTGACAGCAGTGACTCGAAAACCTCCGCAACGGACAAAAGCGACGCATGTTGCTCACATTGTTCACGCCTGAATAGAGATTGATGTGCTAGGAACCGTATGATAAGCTTTATTATATGCCGTTGCCCGTATCTTTCATTGATGTTCACTGAAGTCACGAAGTTTTTGGTTGTTGAATAGACAGCTGGAATAGCAACCCGATTGAAGCCAGAGCAAAAAACACGGACTTCAAGTTTATGTTGAAACTCTCCCATTGTTTCGCATCCATTGCCGGTTCCTACACGTTTCTTCTGCTCCGGTCCTCTCGAAGAAGGGCTGAAAACAGTGGTCTTCAATGTTCTTAAACTATTTTCGCAAACCAAGGGCATCGATCGACGTCGCAGAGAAAGCAACATACAGGCACGCTCTTGCACACATACGAGCATCGCAGTCGACAGCCGGCTCTCGACAGTAAGGGAAAAACAGTGCCCACATCTGGCCCATGAGATGCTCCGCCCCCGGATGTTCATTACGCGCCTCGGTCGCGATAGACGATCTGCGGCCTGCTCGATCGGCGCCGGCTCCAGCAGCAGCGGTTCGTCCGCCGATTTTCGAATTTACACTAGGGCGCTTTTGCGCGACGCCACAGCCGACTCGGGAAAGTAGACCGTACACCGTCGACTTGTCGCACTTTCACTGGATACCCGGTGACTCTCGATCTTATCTGAAAGATAATCTGTTTTGGGAGACTAAACTCCTCATTTGTTGAAAGGGAACCTCCCAGGCCGCGCTACCGCGGGAATTGGCAGGAGCCCGAACCGTAACAAAATCCACACCTCCTGCATGTTCCGGAAGTAGGTCGATTTCGAAAACATCTTTTTTGTCGATGTTTCTGAGTAAAACTCGGGCAGATGAGAAGGATACTGGTGGTCAACGGGGCGATGTAAAAAAAAAACCTTCCACAGGTAGATGGATTAGCGCTTCGGCTGAAGAATGTAGGCGCGCTAATTTTCCGTTTTCACTATCCATGCCAAGATGCAGGAGCAGCTTCAATCAGCGAATTGCAACTTGGTCGCTTTATCTCCGCCAGACCCCGTTGCCACTGCAATACAACGGTGCGACGTGACATTCACAAAACGACGCTTTGACGAACCCCACGCGAATACAGTCGACCACCTCACACTAGGCTACGCGACGTGACATTCACAAAACTCGTCAAGCGCTGTGCAAGCGAGTCTGACGATGCCGCTCTAACACCGTTCTTCCCCTTACACGTTCATCAGCATACTCAGGACGGAAGTTCCATGGGCTTACCAGCCTTGCCCTTCGCCACAAGTGGGCACGGCCGTAAGCGCCAACGCATCTCGGAGACAGCTGGGTGGAACGACGGCGACCGGTTGTGCCGCTGCCGCTGCTGCTGCGGCGGCGGCGGCATCGGCGAAGGCGGACCCTACGAGAGTGGAGGGGTACAGAACGTCTGCCGCGGTAGGAGAGGCGGCCTCTACTGCGGCAGTAGCTGCTGTAATCGCCATTCCTCCTCCAATTCTGGTCTACCGGAGGCGCCCATGTCCTACCCTCTTCTCCCCGATTCGCTCCTCTTCCCTTCTGACAGCACTTCGTCGCACGTATCCTACCTGCGATCTTCCCCAGTATCCACGCCCATCGCCTCCCCTCCTCCATCGTCTTCCTCCTCCCCATCTCGCTCGCCCATGCCCGCAACTCCTGCGAACGCCGCGTCCGCCTCTAGCGGCACATCCGCAGAAGCCGCCACACTCAGCACAGAGGGAAGCAGCCGTCAAAGCGCGCAAGAGCCCCGGTTCTCCGCGACTCGCGACAGGCTGCCGCTGCTTCCGCCGCAGGACCTGTCGCTGCACATCGGAGGAGGCGGGCATCGGAGCGTGGAGGAATCACGCTCTGTGTGGTCGCGGCTGCCGCAGGACCTGCTGCTGCGGATCGTGCGGCTGTCGCAGCCGACAGCGTGGGATCTGTGCCGCCTCGCCTGCGTGTCACGCGCGTGGCGCGACACGTGTCGCCACCGCTCGTTCTGGACCCGGCTGCGCATCGGAGCCGGTAGCATGCGGCCTGGTGAGCGCGTTGCACGGTGATGACATTGCATGTGTCTGTGTCTTCGGACGAACTTGGGCAAATTCTTATTCCTGACATCGCGCGACAGCTGTTAGCCAACCGACAACATCTGTAATGGACTCAGTCTGGCCTGCATCGTCTGACTGCGGCTCACCCAGTCTGGGCGCCACGGCCTGTGGTGCGGACAAGAACATGCTGTGTTGCATAACATGGCATGGCATGAGCGCCGCCGAACTGCTCATCGATCTGTGCAAGCTTCACAGCGCAACGAAATGCATCCCACCGTGAGGCATGCCGATACATGCCAAGAGTCCATGATCTGCATGCCATGTACACAAAATGTCCACGGTTGGTGTGCATGTGTCTTGTGTGCGGAAGGTGGCGGAGAAGATGAGCACCATGGTGCACCACCATGCTGCGAGAGCCATCCATTAACGATCCGCACTGTCTACGAAGCTCCTGTAAATAATACTTTTTTCCTAGGCACACACTCATTTGGAGCCCCTCCATCAAGTCGCACTCTCGATTGCAGTGCAGATCCCGAGTCGCCTACTCGGACGACTCGGGAAGCAGAATCTCGCGCTGATGCGAGGTTCTCCAAAAGACAGATCTTCTCGAGAGCCGCAATCTTGTTTGGAGGACCATACTGTCTGCTGCAAACCCTCCACTGCACTCCACCACTGCGAATTTCATCTCAAACGTTTTGATTTCCGATTCTGTGTATCCCGTGCATGGCAGGAGTGGAGCAGATTGCGCCGCGGTGCACGTCGCTGCGCGAGCTCTTGATTGACGATCCGCATTGCCCGCTGCACGTCCTGCACCCCATCGTCGTCGCTGCGTCGCAGTCGCTTTGCCGCATCGTCGTCGACTGCCGCCACAGCCAAGGGGCTGCTGCAGCGGCAGATGATGCCATTGTTGCAGCGAGGGAGCCCAGCGTGGGCAGCGTGCTGTGGCTCATCAGGTATGACCGGGTTCAGCATTTTGTGAAGAGTGATGTGAAACAGTGACGACAGTGACAAGTGGCTTGAATGGGTGGCATGAGGTTGCAAGCCCACGGGCACGGACCTCATGGGGTCCTGCAAGGTGCTTTCTGTCTCGCGTTTCAAAGCCGAGCCTGGTTCCAAAGCGCATGCCATGCAATTTCACTCCAATGCCCATGTGCATCTCAATGCCGGCTTCTCCATCCTCGCTTCACTTTCTGCACATGCTTACATGCCAATGCTCCATGACAACTGCTGTGCTCTCTGATGTCCTTGCTGTGCGCCAAAATGAATTCCACCTGCACATTGCTTTCACCTCAAGATCTGAGACATGCACGCCAGACTCCTCCTTGTGGCCTTCAGCTCATCTGTCCACCGCTGACTTTGTGTATCAGTCCCTTCCTGTTCCTCCGTTTGTCTTGTTTTCCCTATCAGCCTTCACTGCAAGAACGTTGAAACCATCGAGCTTCTCTCCGACGGCTCACAAGAAACAGCAGCAGGAGCAGCTGCAGCAGCAGCTTCACAACCGCTGCCCATGACGGGCGGTCTCGACAACTGCACCATGTGGCACCTCACGTCGGGATTCCGCCACGTGCGCACGTTTGCCAGCCTCACCCCATTTAGCGTGAGCCGGCAGTCGGTGTACCTCCTCGTCATCGCGTGGCGCCAACTGGAGTCGCTGCGTGTGCACATGGGTGCACTCACCATCGACGATCTTGTCGTGCTGCGCAAGTGCTACTCGCTGCGCTTGCTGGAGCTGGTGGGTGGGAGTCTGGGCAGGATCAGCGACGAGGGCCGTCAGATCATGGCTTCGACTCCTGCCTGCCGTGAGTCTGCATCGATCGCAGCACCATACTTCCATCAACAGGGCGAGGGGGAGAGGCTACGTACGGACTCACTGGGCACATCGAGCAACCGTTTCCTGCCTCATACGCACCTGTCAACAGCCACCGATAGCGCCCCATCCCTCGCCCCCCCCAGCTTTCCCTTTGGAGGCGGCTTGGTTTTCCACCAGGAACTGCGCGTTCTTGTGCTCTCGCACGTGATCTTTGACGCGGTCGACGTTGCAGAGCTGGCAGCCATGTGTCCGAAGCTTGAGCGGGTGCTGGTCAACGGCTCTCTCTGCGCAAGCTGCCAGGAAGCATGCATGGACATCCACCAACCATCAACCCAGTCGCAGCGCATGAGTGCGAATGAAAGCGAGAGCAGGATTCCTAATGAAGGTGAAAGCACGAGTCCAGATGAGACCAGCAGTGTAGGAGGTGATTCACTGGTGCCTCGGGCAGATTCGCGCATGCGCACTACCCCAGGCGGTGGTGTTGTCCCGGAATGGGAGGCCGGCGGGTGCAGGGCTGCTGGACAGGATCCTACGTGTGTGAACTGGAAGGTGCAGCAGATCCAGCGTGGCTTGGCTCTAAGATTCGATGCAGCAGCACAGCGTTGATGTTCATCTGCCAGTGGCGATTGCAAGAGAGGCATCATGTCCGACTGCTCCAGCACAAGCCGTGCTTCTGCTGCTGCACACAACCAAGGGCGTCTCAGCTGAGGAACAGTGAGGGCTACGGTTTCATGATTCCCCATAACGACACGTTTGCTACTGAGAAGGACAGGCTCCTTTCCATCCTCTTTGGACCAAGTGACAATGCACTGGGTCTTGCAACTCCATCCCACGCATTCATCCATTCATTATTTCATTTATTCATTTATTCATTCTCTCATCCTTTCATGCTTTCATGCAACGACTCTCTGCGTTGATAGCTAAAAGTGCTTTCATTAGAATATGCTTCCATGCCTACCACTTTCTTTTCTTTCCATGACTTGCATTAGTCTTCACTTGTTTACTACGCAAATCTCTCTCTCTCTCTCTCTCTCTCTCTCTCTCTCTCTCTCTCTCTCT
>SZWC01001405.1:42102-61248 GCA_023375785.1 Penium margaritaceum | reverse complement strand
TCCTCCTCCAAGGTGCCGTGGAGGAACGCATTGTTCACATCCATCTGGTGCAGTTCCCAGTCATGATGGGCGACCACACCAAGCAGCACGCGAGCTGTGGTCATGCGGCCAACAGGGGCAAAGGTGTCAGTGAAGTCCACCCCCTCAACCTGAGAGAACCCCTTGGCAGTCAAGCGGGCCTTATAGCGGTCCAGTGAGCCGTCAGGCTTCACCTTCTTGCGGAAGACCCACTTGGCCTGCACGACCTTCCGTCCCTCAGGACGGTCGACCAGCTCAAAAACTCCGTGCTCCCAGATGGCCCTGAGCTCGCCCTCACAGGTGGCCCGCCACTGCTCAGCATCATCTCCTGAGAGAGCCTCCTTTAACGTGTCTGGATCGGGGACCGTCAAAGGAGAGCTCCGGGTGGCCAGGACACACGCCTCGCGGGTCGGACGGACCACAACCAGGTCAGCGGCAGCTGCCTGTGCAGCCTCGTGCTCGGGGGTAGCCAGAGTCTGAGCTGACCGATGGCTCAGGCACAGGGAGGGCAGGTGCTGTGTCTGGAGACGCTGCAGGCGTGGGCGAGTCAGTCGCGATAGGCGCGGGCGAAGCAGGCACTGCAGGCGCGGGCGAGACAGTCGCGGCAGGCGCGGGCGAGGCGGTCGCGGCGGGCGTGGGTGAGGCAGGCGCTGCAGGCACAGGCGAGGCAGGTGCAGCTCCCGCACGCGAGCCAGGTGCAGCTCCCGCACGCGAGGCAGGTGCAGCTCCCGCAGGCGAGGCAGGCACCGCGGGGGCAAGCGAGGCAGGAGACGAGGCAGTCGGACAGGTGCGGGCGAGACAGTCGTGGCAGGCGCGGGCGATGCAGTCGCGGCAGGCGCAAGCGAGGCAGGTGTAGAGACCACAGGTCCGACAGCAATGATAGCCGGATCAATGGTGGCCAGCGACGGTCCCACCCCGGAGGCACCCCGGACGGACTCACCCTGTGAGGCAGACTCCCCCAGCCAACGGGAGGCCTCACAGGTGGGAACGTGAGACGCTGCCTTGGTGAGAATGGCAGACAGGTCGCGGTACGACAGTGCCTCAAAGAACAGCGCGTCGCGCGACTCAACAATGCGGTGTCGACCTGCATCCCAGAAACGCCACGCTTTGGAGCGCGAGGAGACACCGAGGAAGGCACACATCCGGCCGCGCGGAGAGACCTTGGACCCCTGCTCGTCCTCGGTGTACTAGACGCAAGCCAAGGAACCCCAGACGCGAGCAAGCCTGAGGTCCGCACGGTGACCGAACCACAGCTCATACGGCGTGACGTGGTCCGGCAAGGGACCATGCGGGAGGCGGTTCTAGACCCACGTCATGTAGGCGAAGCCCTCGAAGGCGAAGGACTCCGGGAGACCGCACTCAGCACGCATAGCGCAAACCGCGTCCTCCATGGTGCGGTTCCAGCGCTCAGACACACCGTTCTGCTGTGGCGTAGCAGGCGCCGAGAGCTGGTGACAGATACCAAGCTCGGNCAAGCGCACGGCAAGAGCGGCATCGCTCTTGTGGCGGAGGCAGTAGACCCACCGCATGCGGGTGAAGTCATCCGTGAGGGTAAGGACATACCGACCACGGTCAGCGACAGACTCGACGGGGAGAGGTCCGAGGAGGTCCGAGTGGACAAGCTCCAGGGGACGCTGCGCGCGAGTAACGGAGGCAGGGTAGGTGCAGCGATGCATCTTGCCCTGAGCGCAGAACAGACAGTCGGTCTTGGGCGGCTTCTCGAAGGAAGCCGCGTCAAGACCAAGGGCGGGCTGTGTATGGATGAGCTTGGACACAGTGTCCGTGCTCACATGACACAGGCGCCGGTGTAACAGGCGCTGGTGGTCAGAAGACAACACCCCCTTGACAAAGACGCGAGCAGACGAGTAAGGGGAAGAGTCAGGGGGAGAGCAGCGCGCGATGTGATACAGGTCATCCACAACAGTGGCCCACAACACAGCCGTGGAAGTGTCAAGTGCTGTGATCGTGGCATCATCAGAGGAGTGGTGAACAGAGAGACCCATCCTCATGCAGGCACGGACAGAGAGCAGGCTGAGCTCGAGATCAGGCACGAAAAGCACGTCAGAAAGGTACACGGGACCAGACGGACCATCAAACCGTACGACCCCTGTCCCCTGAACAGGTAGTGACTGCCCAGAACCTGTCCGCACTGACCGAACAGACCCAACAGGACCAAGCACGACAAAGGCGGTACGGTCGCAGGTCATGTGGTAAGTGGCCCCTGAGTCAATGATCCTGTGGCCACTCGCCTCACGACCTGTGGTGGTCACGGTGCAACGAGCAACGGAGCACGCTGCCTCTGCTGGATGCTCAGCAGGTGTGGCAGGATAGCGGGACAATGCACGACGATGCGACTCATCCAACCACTCTGTGCTGTCAGACTCATCCTCATCAGGCGACGCAGCCCCCCCACAAGCATGACCACGTGTAACAAACACAGATGGACAGTCAGTCTGTGGACCATTCGGCTGTGACAGCACACTCGCACCTCCTTGAGAGCGAAGTGCCAGCAGTCGACGTAGCTCTGTGATGGTCTGGTCCCTCAGGTCCAGCGTGGTGCTCCCCCCGGATGGCGGCGGGCCTGCCGCCGGTGCTGCACTCGAGGTCGCCGCGTCACGGGCTGCTACTCCAGTGCGGATTCGCTCCTCGTGGGCTGTCTGAAGACCGCGGGTGATCCTCGCCCAGTCCAACTCCTGCTGACACTCAGTGTAGCGATGGGGTCCGCCGCAGTTGTGGCAGCGGACAGCCCGTCCGGTACCACCAGAAGGCTACTTCGGTCCCTTCTTCTTTTTCCCCTTCTTCCCCTTCACGACTGCTGCAGTGGCTGTCGGAGCAACAGGGGAGGAGGCGGGAGGGGAAGAGGTGGAGCTCGCGAGGGTGAAGGCGGACGACGGTGTGGAAGGCGTAGAGGACGTCGCTCCCACTGCTGCTGCGGCCATGGCGCCCTGCAAATGCGCGCGGGCTGCCTCGTCAGCCGTCGCGACCTGGATGAAGTACCGCTACGCCCAGGGCAGCAGCTGCAGGGTGTCGGACATGGACGCGAGGACATCCTGGTCGAGGCAGGAGAAGGTGTCAGTGAGCTCAGGGCGCACTCCCAGCATGATGGTGTCCAACGCCCAGAGCTGAGAGCCGCCTCCTGTGCCCAGGCGAGTGTACATGCGCATGGCCCGACGCCAATAATCAGCTGCTGACTCCGAGGGTTGCTGATGAAGAGAGTGGAACTCGCGAAGGCGCGCGGACCGGGTCGCGTGAGTTTCTGCTGCAAATAGGGTCAGCGCCAGCTCCCAGCCGCGGCACGGATCTGCGCCTGCTCCCGTCCCAGGCGCGCCCAGGAAAGGGCGGAAGTCGACCACTGTCTCCTGTGGAACTGCGTACAGCAGTCCACGCATGGCACGCGCTGCCGTAAGGGACTGGAGCGGATCAGCCGTAGTAGGTAATGGCTGTGGTAGTAGGGCCAGACCCCCTCCGAGTCCGCCCATACCTGAAACAGCACCTCCCAACAGTCAAACCCCGCTTTGCTGTCGTAGCGAGGCGGGGAAGTCTCGAAGTCCTTGGGTCGTCACTCCGTGGGGAGCTGGACCTCAGGTGGTGCTGGGAGCGGACGTGGGAAGGGCATGAGAGGCATCAACGCTGCTCCCCCAGCGGCACCCGAGGCCTGATGCGGGTCGGTCTGCTGCTGCTGCTGCTGCCGCTCCGGCTGCTGCTGCTACTACTGCTGCTGTCCCCTCGGACTGGGCGCCGGCGTCTCAATGCGCAGGCTACTCATCTGCTCCATCAGCCGACGAAGCGCATCCTCCCCAGTGGGAGGGGGAGCCTCATCCCACTCCTCGACAATGGACTCTCGTCTCTGCGCAGGGGCGGCAGCGAGACCAGCAAACTCCTGGGCCGATGGGGTTGCCTCTCTCTCATTCCCGGGCTGATGTCCCGGTGTCCCAGACAGAGAGACCAAGGCATCGCGGATTTGCCGCAGAATCGCTGACTGCTCATCCTGGCGCTGGCGGAGCGATGACTGCTCCACCAGTAGGAAGTCAATCGCCTTTGAGCGTGGGCTGCGGACCCCGCTCGTGACGGTGTCTTCCGGCTCCTGGCCCTTGGAGCTGCTTGACTCCATACTGAAGTGGTGCAAAAGTCGTCCGAACACAGAACCGTCAGCGTTTCTCAAGGAATTGAAACGCTGGCAAAAATTGAATTTTCGTCAAAAAATTTCACCAAGTCTGTGATGACGTCAGCATACTCACTACTGACGTCAGCAGGGGTCTGCTGACGTCAGCAGCGGGCTGCGGCCGTCGTCGCTGCCACTGCCGGTGCTGTTGCTCTGCGCTGCTGCTGCTCTGCTGCTGCGCTGTGCTGCTATGCTGCTGCAGCGCTGCCGCTGGTGCGCTACGCTGCTGTTGCTACGCTGCCACTGCTGCTGCGCAGCCGCGGCAGCGCTGCGCTGCTGCTGCGCTGCCGCTGCTGCGCTGCGCTGCTGCTGCTGCGCTGCCGCTGCTGCTGCTGCGCTATTGCGCTGCCGCTGCTGTTGCGCTGTTGCGTTGCTGTGCTGCTGCGCTGCCGCTGCTGCGCTGCGCTGCTGCTGCGCTGCGGCTGCTGCTGCGCTGCGCTGCTGCTCTACTACTGCGCTGCGCTGTGCTGTAGCGCTGAACTGCTGCGCTGTTGCTACAGCAGCCGCGGCTGCTGCTGCTGCTGCCGCAGCCGCAGCTGCTGCTGGCTGTTGCGGCTGCCGCCAAGGCCGCGGCTGCTGCTACTGCGGCAGCTGCCACTGCCGCGGCTGCTGCTGCTGCAGCTGCTCCCTTTTGCCGCCGCTGCTGGTGCTTCCGCGGCTGATGTCACGGCCACGTCTGCTGCGTCTGCTGCGGCCGTGGGTGGAGAGGCCGCGATCGCTCTTGCCGCGGCTGTGTTGACTGATGCGGCTGTCGTGGCCGCGTCTACTGCTGCGTGGTGGTGGCCCCCCCTCACAGGACCCGTTGCTGCTGCGGTGGGCTGTGCTGCTGCTGACGTGGCGGCACAGACCGGTCAGCTTAACGCACTAGCATGCAAGCGGGTGCGAGAACAGCAAGGGTCAGGCTAGGAGAGACAAGACAAGTCTCAGAAGCTGCATTTCAGTGAATGTGCAGAGAGAGATGACAAATGACAGGTCCACAGCATAAATAGCCGCCGCGGCTCACAGCGGGTGGCGCACGCGGCGGCACCTGTCGGTCCTGAACCGGCCCAAAACCACTGTTTTGGCCATAACTCTGTGCACAGGCATCCAAACGGAGCGCCGTCTGATCCTACGGATGCAAGACAAAAAGACGGACACAACAACTGGTCACACGCCTATGTCCGGCAGCAGCCGGAGAGTGTAAGAAAACAAACATGCAAATCAGCCTGGCAGGGCCGTCCACCGAGAAAATCCTGAAGGTCTCCAAACGCAGTCCGTAGGTCGTGGCAACCCTCCGGTACACCAGGTAGGCTACCAGGCTGCCTCCAGCGGGTGGAGCACCACCTCANTGCACGAGCATGGACACGGCCGAGTGGTCACAACCAACTGTACAACTGTGTATGACTGACAGCATCACAACAGAGAGAGAGAGAGAGAGAGAGAGAGAGAGAGGGAGGGGGGGGAGTGAAAGAGAGGGAGGGAGAGATAGAGAGAGATGTAGTTGCTCGTTAGCTTAAGGGAGTATGAGGGGAGAGCTGGAAAATGGGAGATCCCCTCGGGACACGCACACCATGATGTGGATGCTTGCCTTCAAAAACAAACGAAGACAAAAGTGAGGGAGTGGGGGAGCGAGAGTGTAATGACTGGTGAGTGCACACCTGCGTCGAGCCACTGCTCAAGCGAGCATGAACTGCCACCCGGGGGTCGAGTCTGACCTCTTGGTGTGAACCGAGGGCGGCTTCTCACCAATGTACGACCAACGAACGATATGGTAGCCCCTTAAGGATCAGCACCCGGGACATATCTCAACTCCACCAAAAACTCACAGGCAAACAATCATGAGGCAGGCCACCGCAATAAGAATGTACGAGGCCTAGCTTGTTCCACATCCTAGCAAGATAGTCAAGGAGAAACACTATGATAAGTTGGTTATGTTGGTGTGTGGGCTTTGGCCTGACACCCTTATGAGGATAGCATGGTTAGTTTGTGTCTGACACGATGCTCTTGTTGGTGTATGTGGCTTCCACCCGTCAAGAGCGACGGCAAGGAGAGCAGCGGTACAGGAGAGCGCGATGACATGGTCCCCGATGCGGACCCCGGAGACACCGGCGCGTCGGCAGGTGGTGGACCACCCACTCGGAGCTGACCGACGACTGCCCCAGCGTCGTGGATGCTGTCTCGGACCTCCTGCAGTTTTTCTGTAGCCTATCCTTGATGCGGACGCAACTGGCGCCGGAGCACCGACGAGTGGTGGCTCCATCCACCAGCAGCTGCCAGAGAGATGCCACGACGCCCTGGGTGCTTGCCGGGGTGCTTTGCGGTTTTTCTGCAGACGCTAGAGTTTTCTCGGTGGACTGGCTCTCGAGCATGATTTGCATGTTTTGCAAGGTGAAAGGGGGTGACATACCCGCAACCGGGAACAATGGAATTGGCTCCTTGGCAACGTCCGTCACTGCTGGTGATGATGATGTCGACACTACTACTGCTAGCTGGGCATGTCTAGTCTGTCGAGCCATCCCCTGTCTCGCTCGACGAGTACGTCCACAAGGAGTACCAGTTGAAGGGACGGCTAAGATAGCACAGGGGTCGGAGGTCGGGATGACACCGACTGACTAGAGAACAGAGCGGACGACGTCGGATGTGGAGCTGAGATCGAGTGTCAAGGGACAATCAGGTGATGACGCTGTCGGAGGTGAATATGGCGAGGAGGAAGACGGGGTTGTCTGCAGCGGCATGGTGGCAAAAACCCGCTCAAAGACCACATGGTCTGTGAGCTGTTACACCATACGCTTTAGACCCTGGAGCTCGGTGTACAACACCACCATGCCTTCACTGAGGGGTGCCACGGTATTGGCTGACGTCTCTGAGTCGGATGGTGAAGACGAAGGGCGAGACCGTTTCCAAGGCGGTCTCCACCACGCAGGGCGCTGGCGACACTGGCGCCGACCATGGTGTCGATCCCCACAGTAGTAACAGGTAAAGTCGGTAGACGCCCGAGACGTGTGCCAAGGCTGCAACTACCAGTGTGGACTCAGCGCCTGCCATGCATGCAGTGCCGGCGCCAACCACCACACCTGTTGCGCTCCTTGCCACGCCAGTGTGCTCGTCTCCGGAGCCCGGCGTGGGTGAGTGCACAGTGCACTCGCTCCCGTTGGCACAAGGCCATAGGGGGAGGTGGGCAATCAAAGCACACTCTCTCAAACAGGCTCCAACGCCGTCACGAGAGCTGGTGTAATATGCAACCTCAAGTCGCCTTCTGTGCTGATGGTGGTGCTGTCGTTGCTACCTATGGCTGCCATCGACGCCGACGGCGGTGGTGCCCGCCACACTTCCAGCGGCTGGTAACGCTGCTGGTGGTGCCACTACGGCGGAAGCTGCTACTACTACAATGGTCGCTCTCACCAACCGACAGCTGTGACCTCCGGCCACCAATCCCTTTTTTTGTTCACCGAATGATCGGTGCTAGTGGGGTTCTCCTCCTCAGGATATTTCTCTATTGCCCCACTTGAGGATCACCCTTTCGTCCTCCCACTCCCTTTTTTTTAAGGTGCAACCTCCTCGGGTGCCACATTTGGGGTTGTTGTGGGGTGCCCCACTGGAAGATCTGTGGGTCCTCTCCTCCTTTTTTTTTTGGTGTGTGCAGGCTGGAGCCTTGCCTTGAGCGAGCTCGTCAATCGAGCTCACTCGGCGAGCCCATCGAGCGAGCTCGCTCGGCGAGCTTACTCGCAACGAGCAAGTAGTTTTATGCTGCTTGCTCACAATGCAAAGCCGCAATGCAGCTTCGCGGGGGGAGCAAGCAACAGCAGTGGTTGTTGCTGCTGCGGCTGCCACTACTGCGCGGGTTGCTGCTGCTGTTGCAACAAGCGTGAGCAGCTCCAACCGTATGTTGCAGCTGCCCGCCGCCACCGTTGTTGCTGCTGCTGTCGCTGCGCCTGCTTCACGCCGCTGTTGCTACTGCAGCTGCTTGCCGCTGCTGCTGTTGCTTTTTCTCACTACCGCCTGCTGGTGCTGCTTGCCGCCGCTAGCTGCTGCTGCTCACAGCCGCTACCTGCTGCTGCTGCTGCTTGCTGCTGTTGCTGCTGTTTGCTGATCCTGCTTGTTGTAGCTGCCACCTACTACTGCTGCTGCTAGTTGTTACTGCCGTGCGCTGATGTTGGTATTGCAACTGCTGCTACTGTGCCTCCTGCCTGCCGCCGCTAGTGCTATAGCAGCTACTTGTCGCCGCCGCTGCTGCTGCAAGTTCTCACCGCTGTTGTTGTTGCTTCTCCTACTACTGCTACAATTGCTGGCCACCACCACTACTGCTATAACTACTTGCCGTCGATGCTGCTGCTTTTGTTGCTGCTTGTGCTACTACGGTTGCTTTTGCTACTTCAGCTACTTCTGCAACTGCTGTTCGCTGCTACTACTGTCGCAATGTCTGCTGCTGCTGCCAGCAGCTCCTGATGCTGCTACTACTGCTACAGTGTATGCAATTTCCACAGGAGCTGTTGCTGCTAGTGCGACTCCTACTGCTGCTTCTGTTAGCGATTGCTACTACTACACTCTCGCGTGCTGAAGGTGGGTGACGTCGACCGTAGTTGGATGATGTCTCGGGCAACGGTGATGCTCACCACGACTGCTCTGTGGCGTCTGTGTTGTGCAACTCGGCGTGAACTGTCTTGTTGCTCTGATACCATAAGAAGGTACCAGGATGCTTCCTAACATGCTTGCCACTGGCTGGGCGTCAATGCTCAGTCAGCTCGTGGCGTGAACACATGTGAGACACGAAACGACAAGGGTTTGGCTAGACGACACGTACAGAGTGTCAAACCTGCTTCCATGAATAAACACACGTAGAGAGAGTTAACAAATGGCAGGTCCACAACATAAATACCTGCCGCGGTGCACGACGGGTGACGCACACGGTGGTGCAATGTCTATCCTAGAACCAACCCCAAAACACTGTTTTGGCTTGAACTCTGCGGAGACAAATCAGAACGCTATGCCGTCTGAACCTAGAGATGCAGAATCTCGAGCCGGACGCTACGACTGGTCACACACATAAGTCTGGCAGCGATTGGTGGACATAGAATGCAAAACATACAAATCGGGCTCAAGAGCCAGTCCACTGAGAAAACTGTAGCGTCTGTAGAAAAACCGGAAAGCACCACGGCAAGCACCCAGGATGTCGTGGCAAATCTCCGGCAGCTGCTGGTGGGTGGAGCCACCACTCGTTGGTGCTCCAGCGCATGCTGCGTCCGCATCAATGATAAGCTACAGAAAAACTGTAGAAAGTCCGAGACAACATCCACAACGCTGGGGCAGTTTTCGGTCAGCTCCGAGTGGGTGGTCTACCACCTACTGACGCGCCGGTGCTTCCGGGGTTTGCATCGAGGATTATGTCGTTGCGCTCTCCGTATCACTGCTCTCCTGGCCGTCGCTCATGATGGGTGGAAGCCACACACACCAACACTTCCCTTGGCTGACGCAATTGTCAACGTAACGATGTCAGAGCAAAGGCAAGGAAGGATGGCTCAGGCAACCAATCATAACGAGCACCGATCAAGCATACCACAACACAGGGTCTCCTCGTGACAATGGTGCATCCCACCAAGTACCCGGGTCTCGACCATGCAAGTCAATCACACCTACGTGTCAAACATCATGCAAGAGAGACAGAGAAACAAGGTTTCCTCGTGACCCCCGAAAATGTCTCCGGGTGTCCGGGTCTCGACCACACCATGCATGGATCATGCATAACACATGTAGGCAATGGGTCTCCACGTCACACCGGTAGAACTCACTAGGTACGCGGGTCTCGACGAGCATAACCTCAACCCTAGCATCGTGCCGCACCCTGAGTAACCTCACTGTCCTCAAAAGAGTGTCAGGCCAAAGCCCACACACCAACAGCAAACCAAAAGCAAAACCCATGCAAACCCCTTCCTCGAACAATGAAAAACACCTCAAAAGAGGGGTTTGTCATTGTTTGAGGATTATGATGATGTCAGCATTCCGACGATGCATTCCATGCATTGATGACATAGATTTTACTGTGGATACGTTGTCAATTTTTGTCGACCTTTGGATATCGTAGTTTTGATTTAGTCCATACTGGGCATGCCGTGTCTATCTTAGGAGGTGCGGGTATGCCATCTTAAATTTTGAACATGGTGGGTATCTGGGCCCTTAGTTCTAGTTCATGCTAAATTTCAATTTTTTGGAGGGAAGTGGGCCAGCTGTAATGCGAGTTCTCAAACTTAGCGTCGAAAGGCTTTGACGAGCGCGGAAAAGTTTGCAATGCAAAACTGAATGACCGTCCTCCTTGTCGGAGTGGAATTTTCCTTGCCCGAGTCGTCATGGCTCGCCATGCCTTTCGAAGCTACGTTGATGTTTCTTTATAAATTCATGATTTGTTTATTGTTTGTAATTATTTATGTATTCCGTTAGAAGAACGGTGGAAACTTTGTTACCATATTTTCCGTCGAAATGGTTGTTTGGATTCGATTTCCAATTTTTCCTTCACACGCTTGCGCCAAGCTTGACGCGACCTCATGGTATCGGTCGCAAAACAGTGGACTGTTGCAATCAGGTAATGATCGCGACAGTCTTTCTTGATTGTAAAATTTTAGGTTCTGTTTCCAAAAGTTCGCTGTGTTACATTCCTCCCTCTTTATCTACGAATCATCCTCGATTCGGTTTTCTCTCTTGCGAAGAGGTAGTTTGTACAAAGCCATCTATCATTGATGGTAAAAGCGCCAGTCCATGGAGAGGATAACATCATGATTCGGCACATTTCAGAATTCAGAAATTGTCCAGCTTTCAAAGAAGAAACAGTGGCCACGCTTCCTTCCTCTTTACATGAAGCGACCCCGCGATAGGTGCCGAGGCGTCCTTGTGACAAGCTGTCGGGAGTAAGCCAAAGATCAACCCAAGGATCAGTGCCGTTATCCTCTCAAGGGGGCTCGTGCCGAAGTGGTACCCCCGAGGGCACGCTTATTCCGTCGGGCAGCTAGTTCCTCCCAGTACTTCGCAATTGCCGCAGTTGGCACTCGCGACTCTGGCTCCCAAGTGTTGTGGTCAGGTCCACAACCGGCCCAGTGGATGAGGTACTTCTTAAGCACTCGTGCGTGCAAATTACGCTCACGGTGTTGGAGGATCCGGTGCACCTCACATTGGCCTTCTGCATCGAGGACAGGAAGAGGGGGTGGCTGAAAAGACACCTCTGCTGTGTAGGGTGCGAGGAGACTTACGTGAAAGGTCTCATGGATGCTCATGGCTGGTGGAAGAGCCAACCGCTACGCCACAAATCCCAACTTCTGTGTAATCGTGAAGGGTCCAAGCCATTTCTGAAACATCTTTCGTGCACCCGGTGTTTTTAGCCACAAATTTCGTGTGGTTAAAAGCACTCAATCTCTGATGGAGAACGTCAGCTCAAGACGTCTCTGGTCAGCATAGGCCTTCTGGCGCTGTCGAGCCGCATACAAATTGGCCTTGGCATCTTGCCAGAGGGCGTCCATGCGCTTGACAAAGGCGCGGGAGGAGGGCACCTGATCACCGCCGCCCCCGCACTTCACCATTGAAGCGGGTACCACCGGATGCCGACCGAGTTTGAGGAAGAATGGGTTAAAACCATTCGATTCATTGATTGCATTGTTCACGGAAAACTCGGATAGGGCCCAATAATCGTCCTTGTCGTCCATTGTTGGGTCGATGTACATTCGGAGCATCTGCTCGAGTGTGCGGTTCATGCGCTATGTTTGTCCATTAATTTGGGGATGAAATGCCGAGGACATACTTTGCTGCGTTCCGAACTGTTCCTGCAATGCTAGCCAAAACTGGCTTGCAAAGCGTGGGTCACGGTTGGAGATGACACGGATGGGTAAGCCGTGGTACTTGATGACGCCTTCGTAGAAAAGCCTGGCAGTCTCTTCCGCTGTGACACGAGTTGTTGTGGGCATGAAATGGGCCATTCCTGTTGCCCTGTCCACAACGACCAGGATGGCATTGTGGCCTTTCTTGGTCTCTGGGAGTCTCATGATGAAATCCATGGACACCCACTCCCATGGGATGTCAAGGATTTGTAGAGGCTGGAGGAGCCCCGTAACTGCCTTGTTTGAAGTCTTGTTGCGAAGGCACAGGTCACACACCATGCAGTACTTCCTGACGTCACTGCTCCACCCTGGCCACCAGTAGTGCTGAGCTAGAGTATGTCCTGTCTTCTTCTATCCGATTTGACCTGAGGAGGGACGATTATGAAACCCGAACATGATCTGTTGTCGTAAGTTGTTGACATCCGGGACCACCACCTACTCGCTATGACAGTATAATCCGGCAGCTTCCACAAGGCCATGGCGTTTAATGTTCTTTGGCTTGGCGAACTAGGGATCCAAAATTTTGCCCATCTGAATGCGATTCTTAAAAGGGTTCACACTGACCAGTGGTCTTGGGGGTGGGCAGAGTGGGTTTGTGTGCAATGTTGTCTCCGTCGCAACATCGGCAAAGTGCTGATTTTTTATCTCATTCTCGCTCAGCATGGTGCTCACATGTGTTGGGTTTCGATTCAATAGGTCTGCCACATTAGCCCGTCCTGGTTTGTACTACGAGGTGAATGTGAAGCGACTTAAGTTTTCACTCCACCGCGCCTGTCATCGTGAAAGATTCAGTTGCGTCTGAATATACGTGAGAGGGTTGTGGTCTATGACCACCGTGATCTGTCCCTCGGCACCTTCGAGATAATAGTGCCATACTTTGAAAGCATGCACGACTGCCAGCAGCTCCTGATCCCCAGTGGTATACCAGGTATCTACATCTAAGAGCTTGCGGCTCTCGTAGGCAACAGGGTGGCCGTCTTGCATGAGCACATCTGCCAACTCTGTAACCGATGCATCACAGCGTACCTCCCATGAATTTTTTGGATTTGGGAGTGCAAGCACCGGTGCCGAGATCAACATCGCCTTCACATCCTCAAAAGCCTCAATGAATTTTGTTGACCAGACCCATGTGCTCGCCTTCCGCGTCAGGGCGGTGAGAGGGCTCACCAACGTGGAGTAGCCTCTCATAAACCGCCAAAAGTAATTTGCGAGTCCAAGGAAAGTGCAGAGCTGACCCACGTTCTTGGGGTGAGGCCATTGCACCTTGCAAGGGTCCACCCAGATCCCCTCGCGACTAATGACGTGGCCAAGGTACTACAATTTTGGCTACACAAACTTGCACTTACTCCTCTTGGCGAACAAGTGGTTTTTATGAAGGATCTCAAGCACTAGTCGGAGGTGTCTCTAGTGTTCTTCGTGGTTCTTAGAGAAGATGAGGATGTCGTCAAGATACACCAGGACCGACTTGCCGAGGTGTTCACGGAAGATGTTGTTCATCATTGCTTGGAATGTGGCAGGTGCGTTCGTTCGTCCAAAGCACAGGACCCGAAACTGGTAGTATTCGAGATGAGTTCTGAATATTGTTTTGGGTACATCCTCCTCCGTGATCCGGATTTGATGGTTGCCCTCCAATAGATCTAGAGACGTGAAGACTTTCGATCCTTGAAGCTGGTCAAATGGTCCTTGATGCGCGGGAGCGGGTACTGGTTTTTGACAGTAAGTTTGTTCAATGCGCGATAGCCCACGCACATCCTGAGGCCACCATCTTTCTTGTTCACAAACAGGATCGGTGCTCCGAAGGGCGAAGAGCTTGGCTCAATCCAACCCTTATAGAGGTACTCCTTAATTTGGACTTCTGCTTCTTGCCATTCTGCTGGACTCAAAAAATACACAAACTGAAAGGGAGGCACAGCCCCGGGCTCCAATGGAATGGTATGTCCAACCGTTCGTCGAGGTGGTAGTCCATCCAGTAGTGCCTCGAAACATCCGAGAATTGTGAGAGTATGTTTGCGACCCCTTGGGGTACCTCACCCTCTGTCTCGTTGTCCATTTTCTTGAGGGTTGCAAGAAAACAGCTGCACCCTTGTCGAAGTCATCGTTTGACTTGGAGCGCCGAGAGGCTTGATTGAGCCTTTGTTTCTGGTCGTTGAATTTTTTGGATTGGAGACAGGGTGACCATTCTCCTTCCATTGCATATCTGCAATGTCTTTGAGATGAAGTGCATAAGTGCCTTGAAGTGCACAAGCCACGGTTCTCCGAGAACAATGTCAAACGGATCCATGAGATCAAGCACGGTGAGGCGGGCACTGGTGGTGAAGCCGGGCAGTGTGAGCCGTGCCACACAGCCACCAAGGACTGACACCTCTCTGTCATCACCGACGACCACCATGCCAGTGCGAGGCGTGTATTGTAATTACCATGTGCGTATAAATACACCGCTCACAAACGAATCATCTACCCCAGTATCCACCAAGATGCCTGCAGGGGCGCCTGCCACTTTGCCATCGAATTGCATGGTCATTGATGCTTTGGACTTCCGTATGAAAAGGTACACTGGAGGCTTGCCTTCAAGGTGGTAGATCCGATAAGCTGAAGTGCTTCTTCGTAGTTCAACCATTTCATCGAACTATTCCCACATGCGATGTCCTTTGGTGAATGAAGCCAGCAGTTTCCATCCTTTAAATGCAGACTTGTTCATTTCTGGATCCACAGGCACGACCACTGTTGTTGACGTTAGAGAGTTCTTCTCATGAGCTTTGTGTGCAGCTTCCATCACATCTGGCCAAATTTCTTTAGTGGCTACAACCAGGCTGGTGCAATTTTCAAGGTTTTCTTTGCTCACATATGAGAGTGGGCATGAGTGATCATGGTAGAGGGACTCCAGATTCATGAAAGGCACATAAATGGTTAAGAAATGTTGTGCCAATAAAAATTCAAAGTTTTTTATATCATCATCACAAAACATGAACATCCGGTCCTCATCATTCCCATGATGCACAACAACCCCAGATAGCAGCCCATCGGTAGCTACTTGGGATCGTGGAAATCCTGTTCACGACCATGCTGGGGACGGTGGACGCGTCCCCCAACACCTCCCTTGAAGTCCTGGTCATCGTCACAGGGGTGTCCGTGTCCATGCTGACCACCCTGTTCCCCCTAACGCTAGATGACTGCAAATGCCTGGCCTTAGCGCTGCCCCCCGTGAGGGCGTCCTTGGCCGGCAGGGGCATTTCCGATGCCATCGCGCTACCCACCCTGGTGCTGACCGTCCCCATGGAAGCGGTTCTGGCCACCACTGTGGAAGCGGTTTGGCCCTCTGCCTTGGCGCACACCATGACCCTGCTGTTGGCCCTGCTGTTGTCCCTGCTGTTGCTGGTCATGCTGGGGGCAGTCGCGCCCAATGTGCCCAGCCTGGTGGCAACGTCTGCAGATGATAGAAGAGCGGGAGTTGTTCTCTCCACCATGTCGGTGAAACTTCTTGGAGGGCTCAGACGTTGTCTCTGCTGCCCGCTTTGGTGCATCGCCTGTTGTCGCTGACGGCACCTCACGCGCTGGCCTGCTTTCACGCGCGTCACGATCCCACAAGTTGGAGTTCTGCTTGTACACCGTGCACACGTGTGCTGGCAGTGCGTATATGGACTTCCACTCGTCATTTTTGTGAAGACGGAAGAATCTCAGCTGAGGGCTGGCCAAACCACTCTGAAAGAGGTCAATCTTGGCCTGTTTTGTCAAGTGGCGGTTGTGGACCTTCTTTGCAGTCTTCAGAAATACCTCGGTATACCGCTCCACCGACATGCTCCCCTACACGAGGCTTTCGAGCTCCTTCTTTGCCTTTTGTGAGTCAGCAGGCTTGGAGTACAGCTCACGCATCAGTTCGCAATACTCCTCCTAGGTGGGGTCCGAGTGTTGCTGCTTCTGCTTGCACAACTCCGTCAGCTTTTTAAACGACTTTGGCTACAAGGAAAGCATACCTTGTGCACCCCACTCCTCTTCATCGATTCGAGCAAGGCGAAGGTGCCTCTGAAGAATCATTAGGAACGTGTTGACGTCGCATATACCATCGTGGTGGTCGACCAGCTCAAGAACCACACGGCTGCCAGTCACGCCTTCCTTCTGGGCCCGGGTTGGAGCTGCACGAGCTTGTGGTTCAAACGCGTTCGCTTCCATGCGAGGAGCAGGATCGACGATTGGAGCTCGACACGCATTGCAAACGTTTGTACGTTCTCTTTCTGTACTTTCACGCTCTTGGCACTCCAAAATCTGTCCCAACTCTACCTCGGCTGCGTGACGCACCGCACCGACTGCTGCGTTGAGCACAACACGCTGTTTTTTGGCTTCCTTGGCGCGAAGTTCCTCGAGCGCCTGCTCCGCCACCTTTGCGCGGTGGTCGGCGGCCGCGACCTCGCGCATCAACTTCCCGTTCTCCTCGTACAGCTTCTCATTCATCCGCTACACCATGAACGATCGTTCGCGAAGTCTGACGCGCACCATGTCACTGTTGTATGCGAGCGCACCCATGACGGTCACGACCAGCGTGAAATCCTCAGGAGGGAGGCAGGCGCAGAGGTGATCGAGTTGTTCATCGACGTTCAGGCGACGCGCAGCGTTGTCGAGTGCACGTTGCGTTGCCGCCGAACTCGGCCGGCTCGCAGATTGGGCTCGCTCCTTTTCCGCCGAAACCAGAGCCCGACCCTCGTCGTCCACGCGGTCGGATGCACATTCCACCTGGTTAGCGCTTGCTTCATGTTCCTTCGGCATGGAATTGCCCGCCTCGCTGCCCTTGCTGGCTGTGTCATGTGCGTCCGGTTCGTCGTCACCTTCGCGATCCGCTTCAATGACCACGCGATCCGCTGGCTCATCGGGTGATTCATCTCCATGCTCGTCTCCTTCGGCAACCCTGTCAGGGTTATCACCATCAGCGATGTTCCCCTTGGTGGCGTTTAACCCCTCGTCGTTTGCATGAGTGCTCGGGACGGGCATGGCTTCGTTGCCGAAACTGAGCTCGACGGCGAGCGACCGAGTTTTTCCATCGCCTTGCCGAGCGGCCGCGACGGGGGTCTCGCGCTGCTGTCCATGCTTAGGAGATGTTGGCGTTACGCCCTTTGGCGACGCCGGGCGGGCACCTCCCCCTCTAGTCGTCGCCTCCCGGCGCGACTTCACGAGGTGGGCGCCGGGCGCTAATGTCCCGCGACGCTCCTTGGATCCCAAGGGCGTGCGTTCATTGGAGCGGCGGGGGTTGGTGCTCGGAGCACGCCCCAAGACCGCGGAGAGTCCGGTCCCTAGGCCGGCAATCCTTTTGGCAATGCCTTGCTTCGGTTCTCTCTCCAACCTCCTCCTCCAACCCCCTCTCCCCTCTTCCTTTTATTTTCTTCTTTTTCTTTTACTCGGTGGAGGGCACACTATTGGACTGTGTGTGCCTTGCTCCAAACCCGTGGTGGACCAAGGTGGCTCCAAGCCAAACCTCCTTCACCCCTTTTTTTTGTTTGGAAAAAGGGAGGGGACAGGCAATTACTTAGCACCAGCTGTCTGACTCAAGTCATAGACTGGCAGGTTGGAGAGAGAATTACAAACTAGAGTGGAAATTGCAAGGTAGAAATCACTTTTTTTGAAAAACAGCCACAGAAAACCGTACAATGGTGAAATCAAGTGGCATAAACTGGTAGTAGCGGATTTTACGGATAAAAAAAAATGGCACAGAAAACGAAGGACCGGAGGCCAAGTTATGGCTCTCCGTACTCTTTTCTGCTTGGAGAACCCGGGACTGACAGGTCCTTTGTTCTTCCCCGGTTGGGCGCCGGCCCAAAAAAAATGTTGAAGGCTCCTGGCTCGTCCCTTTTGCCTCCCTTGTTGCTGTAACAAGAGGGTGATGTGGCAGCTTGCTGGTCTAGTAGGCCTTTATGAGAGTAGTACTCTGCGGAAGTAGGTTGGGTTGGTGGAGGTGGGGTGTTCGCGCATGGAGGTGGAGTTTGGACACCTATGGGCGGCGTTCCACCTTCACCACCACGAGCTCACCTGCTACTCGTCGAACAAGTCATCACTCCTTGTGGTGTGTGAGGATTGCCACGATGGAGTGGAGACAACGGCGATGCCAGCGGGTCGACCTAGCTCTGATGCGAATGTAATGCGAGAGCTCGAACTTAGCGTCGAAAGGCTTCGACGAACTCAGAAAAGTTTGCGTTGTAAAACTGAATGACCGTCCTCCTCGTCGGAGTGGTCTTTTCCTTACCCGAGTCGTCATGGCTCGCCACGCCTTTCGAAACTACGTTGATTTTTTTTATAAAGTTATGATTTGTTTATTACTTATAGTTATTTATGCATTCCGTTAGAAAGAACGGTGGAAACTTCGTGACCGTATTTTCCGTCGAGGTGGTCGTGAGGATTCGATTTCCAATTTTTCTTTCACGCGACCTCATGATGTTCATGGACTGTTGAAATCAATTAATGATTGAGACATTCTTTCTTCAGTGTACAATTTTAGGTTCTGTTTCCAAAAGGGGCGGAGTGACTATATACCCCAAGTTTCGGACAATAAGCCCCATCCGCCCCTCCGTCGGAACGATAAGCCCCATTCGCCCCTCCGCTAGACTGATAAGCCCCATCCGCCCCTCCGTCGGAGCGATAAGCCTGATCCGCCCCTCGGCCAGAACGATAAGCCTCATTTGCCCCTCCGCTAGAACAATAAGCCTGACTCGCCCCTTCAGCATGGACGCAAAAATCCTGGCGTAGAAAATAAACTATATACCCCTGTCGTTTGTTGAAAGATAACATGTCAACGCCGTATGGATGCGGCGTTGACATACTGACGTCACAATTTCCCACCCAATTATCACAAACTCCTTAAAAGATGGGTTTGTGATTTTTTTGTAAGTGGTTTGCGGGGAGTTTGCATGGGGGATCTGAGACTCCCCAGTGTTCAAAGGGAACCTGCTGGGCCCCGCTACTGCGGGACCCAGCAGGTGCCCGCGCAAAAATAAACCCTCAAACCCTGAATCTAAAAATGGGGTGGGTTTGTCTATTATTTATAACTCAAACGAGGGTATAAAGTTGAACCACGTGTTAAAAAAAAACAAATAGGGATTTTCGACTCCCGTCGGGGATTCCATGGACGCCCGTCGGCCGGAATCCCCGTCG
>SZWC01001404.1:274148-286939 GCA_023375785.1 Penium margaritaceum | reverse complement strand
ACATTGCGTGGCTTGACGATTGGCAGTCTCGTTTCGCGCCCCCTTCCACCGCGTCCGCGTCCCTTGCTTGCTGTCATGTGACCGTCAGCGATCTGGCGACTCCTGTCCAGGACCTTGCTGAGACCTGGATCATCGACTCCAGGGCCACGCATCACATGACGGCCTCTCGCGAGGCCTTCAATATGCTTGGCCCTGTCGCCGATGTCTCCGATGTCCGGACAGGCTCCGGACAGGTGTTACCGGTCCGTGGCGTTGGCGTCGTTCGTTTCCGTGGTCCTGCCAGTGACGTCTTTCTGACCGATGTCCTCTTCGTCCCTAGTCTCGAGCTCAACCTCCTTTCTGTGACTGTCCTTGACCGCATGAGTATGGAGATTGTGCACTCGCGTGGTGTTGGCACTGTGTCGTTGCGTCCATCTGGTCTTGTCATACTGCATGCCACCGCCTGTGGCAACCTCTGGCATGTCCCTCGCCTCTCCTCTTTCTCTCTCGTCTCTGCCTCGGCGGCCGCCACAGGCCATGTGTTTATTACCAGTACGCTTTCTCCTCAGCACACCCGCCTCTTGCACCGCCGCCTTTCCCACGTCCACTCCGCCGCCATTGACAGCATCCTCTGCACCCAGCCGGCCAAGGGCCTTGACCCGGAGACTTTCCCTCTCCCGTGCCCCACTGAGTGCATTGACTGCGCTCAGGGGAAGATGCATCGATCCACGTATCCCTTGTCTTTCTCCCGTGCCTCCGCCCCTCTCGACCTGGTCCACTCGGACGTCATGGACCCTCTCCCCACTGCGTCTGTCGGGGAACATGGCCGCTATATCCTCACCCTCACGGACGACTATTCCCGCTACCGCTGGGTCTTCTGCCTCCGGCAGAAGAGCGATGTCGCTCGGGCCATTCAGGACTGGCTTGTCCTTGTGGAACGCGATTGTGGACGCCCTCTTCGCCGCTTTCACTTCGATCGCGACGGCGAGTACATGGGCGAGGCCACGGCCTTTCTCGCCTCCCGCGGCATCCACCATGAGACGTCTGCGCTCTACACACCCGCCTAGAACGGCGTCTCCGAGCGCTGGAACCGCACCATGGCCGACACCGTTTGCACCATGCGCGTTGAGTCCGGTCTGTCCGATGGCTTCTATTTTGAAGCCATGGCTTACATGACCTGGGTCTGGAACCGGATTCCCCACGGTCCTCTTCCCCGTCAGTCCACACCCTACCAGCACTGGTGCGGTTCGCACGCTGACCTCCGCCCGGCTCGCATCTGGGGATGCGTAGCCATTGTGTGGCTGCCCGCCCCACAGTAGGGCGGCAAGCTTGCCCCACGCGACCGCCCCTGCACCTTCCTCGGTGTGTCCCGTCAGTCCAAGGCGTGGCGCTTCTGGGACCCGTCCCGGCACTGCATGGTCGAGTTCCGCAATGCCCTCTTCTTCGAGGACCTGCTCCCTCGCGACCTCATCCGCTCTGGTTCGTTCGTGTTCCTCCCGTCGCGTGGGGGAGTGGTGAGTTCGTCCTCCAACCTGTCGCTTCAGGGAGACACAGCACTCCGTCCCTCTGAGCCGGTAGCCCCTGTCGCGTCCTCTGAGCCTGCAGCCCCAGTTGCCTCCGCTGGTCCGGAGGGACCAGCAGCCCCGGTTGTGTCCACTGGCCCCTCCGGGCCAGCAGCCCCAGTTGCCTCCGCTGGTCCCTCCGGACCAGCAGCCCCGGTCGTGTCCGCTGGCCCCTCTGAGCCAGTGCCAGTCGCATCCACTGGCCCCTCCGGGCCAGCAGCCCCAGTTGCCTCCGCTGGTCCCTCCTGACCAGCAGCCTCGGTCGTGTCCGCTGGCCCCTCCGGGCTAGCAGCCCCAGTCGCCTCCGCTGGTCACTCCGGACCAGCAGCCCCGGTCGTGTCCGCTGGCCCCTCCGGGCCAGCAGCCCCAGTCGCCTGCGCTGGTCATTCCGGACCAGCAGCCCCGGTCGTGTCCGCTGGCCCCTCCGGGCCAGCAGCCCCAGTCGCCTCCGCTGGCTCCTACGGGCCAGGCGCCCCGTCTGCCTACGTTGGCCCGTCGGACTCAGTGCCTTCTCCTGCCCAGTCGCGGTACACACGTGGCCCAGGCGGCAGCCTCCGACCTCGGCCGGCAGTGAGCGCGCAGACCGTCGCACCATGTCCTGTGGCGCCTCGACCCCCTGTGGCTCCACGTGTCTCCTCCACTCCCACAGTCGTGAGTGGGGACCCAGGCACGAAGGCTCTCGGCCTGACCACCTCAGCCATCATCTCCGACCTTCACCCGGGCTCTGCACTGGGCTACGCCATGCTTCATCACGAGCATCAGCATGCCGTCATGGTTGCACTCACCCGCATCCCTCTTGGAGCTCGTGATGCACACGCCCTCTCCGCCCGGTCCACAGCACGCCCGGAGGACCCAGCCACCCCACGCGAGGCTCGAGCCTCTTCTGAGGCCGCACATTGGGATGCTGCCTGTGCCGAGGAGCTCGCTGTTATCTGGCAGCACCACGTGTATGATCTCGTCGACCTCCCTCCAGGTCGGAAGGCCATTGGCGCCAAGTGGGTCTTTCGGCGCAAGTGGAAGCCTGACGGGTCCTTGGACAAGTACAAGGCCCGCCTCACAGCAAAGGGGTTTCCTCAGGTCCCTGGGGTCGATTACGACCAGATCTTCGCCCCTATGGGTCGATTCTCCACTAGCCGGGCGTTCTTCAACCTGGTCGCCCAGCATGGGTGGGAGCTGCATTAGATGGACGTGAGCAACGCGTTCCTCCATGGCTCACTGGAGGGTGAGGAGCTCTACATGGTGCAGCCCCCAGGCTTCGACGACGGTACTGGGAGAGTCTGGCGGCTACGGAAGGCCCTCTATGGTCTGAAGCAGTCGCCTTGGTGATGGAACCAGGAGATCAGTAGCACACTTCTCCGTGGCAGCTTCCAGCGCAGCACCGCTGATCCTGCACTGTTTTTCAGCCCACGAGGTCAGACCTTCGCCGCAGTTCTGGTATTCGTTGACGATCTCCTCATTGCATCACCAGACCCGGCCGCCATCCAGCGTGTCAAGGACTTGCTGCACGCCGCCTACCAGATGAAGGATCTCGGGTCTGCCCGAGTCTTCTTAGGCATGGAGCTCGAGCATGACCGCTCCCAGGGCATCCTACACGTCCACCAGGCTACGTATGTACAGACCCTGTTAGCTCGCTTCGCCGAGGACCTGCCGCTCGTGTCCAGCGCTTCCTCACCCATGTCACCCGATGGCCACGTGAAGCTGAAGAGTCCTGACCCAGCTATTGTGGGGGAGCCAGTTGATGTGACCACGTATCTGCGGATCATCGGGTCACTGATGTTCTTGGCGACGACAACGCGTCCAGACATCGCGTTCGCCGTCAACCTCCTGGCCCAGTTCTCTCAAGAGCCGCGTCACCTCCACTACGAGGTCGGAATCCAAGTGCTGCGCTATGTTGTCTTGACCCCTCGGCGAGGTCTCATGTTCCGTTGCTAGCCATCTGTCGTCGTAGTGGGCTACACCGACAGCGACTGGGCTGGCAGTCCAGACGGTAAGAGTCGCACAGGTTAGATCTTCCTGATCGGTGGCACAGCTGTGTCTTGGCGTAGTGGCAAGCAGGGGTGCATTGCACGCAGCACTGCTAAGGCTGAGTACGTGGCCCTTAGCTCAGGCGCATGTGAGAGTGTGTGGTTGCATTGTCTATTGTCCGAGTTGCGTCAGTCTGTCGCATCCATCACCTTGCATTGTGACAATGAGAGTGCCATGGCCATTGCAGACAATGACGGTGTGCATCACACTCGCACAAAGCACATCAATGTTGAGCATCACTATGTGCGTTCGTTGTTGCACGACGGCAACATCAGCATTGTGTGGGTTGAGACAGCACGGTAGCTAGCTGACTTCCTGACAAAGGCACTGAAGCGGGACTCGTTCAAGAAGGCTGTGAGTTCAGTCGGCGTACGTCCGTGACTTGCCCTCTTTGTCTTTGCCTGCGTCTTTGCGTGTCCTGGGGGAGTCTGTTTGTTGACCGTGTCTCTGCCCGCCCATGTGCACTATGCCTGTGAGTCATGGGGAGTGTTGGTTTTTGCGCTCATTGTGCTCTGTTGTGTCCTCCCGGCTTGTGTACATTGGCGCGCAGATGACTGACGGCAAGTCTCGACGCTGATGGAGTGTCGTTGGGTGGAGCCAACGCACGCTGATGTCTTCTCGCAGTTCGCTGGAGCCTCCTCTCTCCAGCGACGTGTTCAGCTCCATCGGCACGCCTCCTTGGCGGTTGCGCTGCCGGCGGTCACTGCCACCGCAGTCGCTGTCTGCATGCGTCCAGCACGTCCTGTCGCGCCTGCGTCGTTATGCGCTTCCTAGGGTCCTTGTTGCATGTTGCATGGCCCTGGTCGGCACCATAAACCATCGTGGGCACTGCCTGGGTTCAGGTAGTGATAACTCCTCGCTACTATTTTTCTAGTTGATTCTGACCGCATGGCTGTGTTCGTAGCGTCGGTATCATGGTATGGTCTAGTTTTCAGGCAAAACGGACGACGCCCGGGTTTTGGGCTGTCGGCTGTCTGGCAGGCCTCACCGAGAAAACCTGCCAGCCTGAAAATAGCTATTTTTTGATTGGCTGGTGAACTGAGTAACAAGCTCTACAGAGCTGGGGGGGAGAGGCTAGTTCTTGGAGGGGTCTCCCATTGTGTCTCATTCTTGATTGCTAATCAGTNAGCGTCGGTATCATGGTATGGTCTAGTTTTCAGGCAAAACGGACGACGCCCGGGTTTTGGGCTGTCGGCTGTCTGGCAGGCCTCACCGAGAAAACCTGCCAGCCTGAAAATAGCTATTTTTTGATTGGCTGGTGAACTGAGTAACAAGCTCTACAGAGCTGGGGGGGAGAGGCTAGTTCTTGGAGGGGTCTCCCATTGTGTCTCATTCTTGATTGCTAATCAGTTACTATCAGTTTCCAGCTGCTTTCTGGCGCTAACACTGGCGCGCGCACTTATGAGTAACAAACCCAGAGCTTCCAGACTTAGACTCTACAGCAGCAGACAGAGGGGGCAGCTGACTTAAGCAACGAGCGTGGAAGCCCGCACGCTGCATCAACAACGCTGCTGCCCTAACCTTCTGCCTAGATTTTGTTTCGACAGACTGGCCATGAGGCCTATTTGCATGTTTTTGCATTGTATGCTCATTGTCTGTCGATGGATGCATGCATGTGACCAGTCGTAGCCTCCGTCTTTTGATTCTGCACGTCTACGTTCAGACGGCGTAGCATTCTGACATGTGTGCGCAGAGCTACGGTCCAAACAGTGGTTTTGGGCCCGTTTTAGGACAGTTCTTGGACTGCCGCGTGCGACACCCGCCGTGTGCCGTGGCAGGTATTTATGCATTGGACCTGTCATTTGTCATTTCTCTCTGCATATGCTTTATTGAAGCATTCTGACACTGTGCCTTGTGTCTCCTAGCCAAACCCTTGCCGTTGTGTATACGACATGTGACTGTCGTCATCGTCTGATCAGGCACTAACGCCCGGTTTGCGGCTGTTTTGCTAGGAAGCTTCTACGCACTTTCTCATGGTATCAGAGCAGTGAGACAGTTCTCACTGAGCTGCGGAGCAGAGACGCAACAGAGCAGCAACAGTGAGAGTCACCGCTGTAGCAGAGTTCCTGGGGTCTGTTGGAGACGGCCGGTCGCCGTCAACGCACTCCACCCACCACGTGAGATCGCAGCTGCAGAGGCAGCAGCAGCGGCGTGTACCGCCACGCAGAGGTGCGTGGCTGCTGCAGTGCGTGCAGCCGCCCTCCCACAGCCGCAGCTGCAGAGTAGCAGCAGCAGAGGCGACGGCAGCAGCAGCGTAACAGCAGCAGCCGTAGCAAGAGCGTGGCAGCAGCGGCAATAGTAGCAGCGCAGCAGCAACGTCGGCAGCAGTAGTGCAGCAGTGGCAGCGGCGGCAGCAGCACATCAATAACAGCGGCAGTCGCGGCGGCCACAGTAGAGCAGTAGCGGCAGTAGCACCAGCAGCAGCACAACAGTGGCAGCAGCAGCACAGCAGTGGCAGCAGCAGCAGCGCGCGGCGACAGCCAACAGCAACTGCAGCGCACAGCAGTAGCTGCAGAGCGCAGCAGCAGCAACGCAGCCGCTGTTGCCATCGCTGCACACGCAGCTACGCAGCTGCTGCTACAGCTGACAGCACAGCTGGAGCAGCACCTGGGCGGAAGCTGCTACGCAGCTTCCGCGGAGCTACCGCGCGCCACCGCGAAGCGGCTTCACACTCGTGCAAAACCGTGAAAAGAAAAAAATAAGAAGGAAAGAGGGGACGTGCTGACATCAGCATTGTTGATTGCTGATGTCATAAGGTCGTGCTGACGTCAGCAACCACTTGCTGACATGAGCATTACACTTGGCCAAATTTTCACCCGGAAAGTCAAAAGTTGCTAGCGTTTCAACTCCTAGAGAAACACAGACGGTTTTTGAAATCCGACAAACTTGACCTGTTGTCCCATAGTGAGCGGCGACATGAGTTCGCCCGATGACAAGGACAAGGAGCCAGGTGACCCTCCCCCTCTTCTTCAGGGGTATTGAGCCCTCGCTTGCAGGCCATTGCAGACCTGCGCAGCCAGCAGGATGAGCTACGTCGTGTGCAGCGAGAGCAGACTGACGCGATCCGCATGCTGACTAAGCTTCTGCGTGCTTAGTCCACGGCTCCTTCGCGGATTTCTGATGGAGCTGCCGGCGTTGCGGCCTCTACCCAGCACTCGGCCTAGGTGCCCGTGACAGGTGCTCCGCGTGCTTCAACTCCTGCTGTGGTTTCTCCACCACCTGCTGACCTCCTTGATGATGAGCCATTCATGCCAGGCTTCGAGGATGACTCCCAGGAGCAAGAGATTCGCCTTTTACAGGAGCGCCTCCGTCAGCTGCAAACGAGTACCCGTCCTCCACCCGTGTCCCCGATACGACCGTCACCTGACTTCCCCGGTGATCACCCTCTCCCAGGAGTTATTCCCGTCTCTCGCCCTCCTCAGCCTGCGGTTGCTCTCCACACGGAGCGGCATCCAAAGGACTTTGAGGCACCACCTCCACGGTACATCAGCGAGGATGGCTTCGACTGCTGGGAGATCCTGTTTCAGGTGTGGGCCACTTCCGAGGGAGTGTGGCCTTACTACCACAGCCCATACCAGTCTATAGATCCAGCACAGGCGCTGACAGCAGCCCGGGCCATGCGCGAACTTCTCTATGCCATGCCACGCGAGACTGTTGTCGACTTCTGCCCCTTCCTCGGCNCTGCGGTTGCTCTCCACACGGAGCGGCATCCAAAGGACTTTGAGGCACCACCTCCACGGTACATCAGCGAGGATGGCTTCGACTGCTGGGAGATCCTGTTTCAGGTGTGGGCCACTTCCGAGGGAGTGTGGCCTTACTACCACAGCCCATACCAGTCTATAGATCCAGCACAGGCGCTGACAGCAGCCCGGGCCATGCGCGAACTTCTCTATGCCATGCCACGCGAGACTGTTGTCGACTTCTGCCCCTTCCTCGGCGAGGTTGGCACAGGCACCGGAGCCGATCCTCGTGGAGGCTGGGATCTGGCGTAGTCCCTACTGGCCGCAGAGACGCACGCCACGCGTGCGTCACATATTCGTGCTTTCCACTCGCTCCGTCAGGGGCCGACAGAGCCTGCGGGGGATTACTGGCGACGTGCCATGCATATCTACACGCGTCTGGAGACCTCAGGGGGCACACAGCTGTGGGCACTTCGGACGATCATGCTCAGAGTACGCCTGGAGTACACCGACATCTTCACACGGTACAACAACGCTGCCCTTGAGCCTTTCTCAGCCACTCTGCAGCTGCTCCCTTGGGCGCATCAACTTTTCCTCCAGGTGACATCGGCCCGTGAGGCAGCAGTAGCGCATTAGGAGACTTCCCTCGCTGTAGCAGTCATCACATCACCACCATCTTCCCTCCTGCAGTCACCCTCATCCACCTCCATCACTACCTCATCTTCCTCCTCCTCTTCAACCCCGTCTACACCCACGCAGACACAGGGCATTGCAGCAGCTGCCCAGGGGAAGAAGAAGAATAGGAGGCACGGATCGGATCAGCAGCAGCCATCATCCAGTGGTAGCAGTGGCCGTTCCGTGCACTGCTATAACTGTGGAGGCGCCCTTTGCTACACCGAGTACGAGCACCCGCTTGACTAGGCGCGCATCACTCGTGGGCTTCAGGCTGCCCATGCTTCTCGCACAACGTCCGGCACGTCGCCCACACACTCCTCTGGAGGCGGGGGGACCACGACTGCAGCTGTTCCTGCGTCCTCACCTGCGAGCAGCAATGATCCAGACCCACGCGACCGCACTATCGCCGAGCTTTGTCATCTTCTGGTGCTTCGCTTTCAGGGAGGTGCGAGTGTGTTGTCATCGTCGAGTGTGTCACAGACTTCTTGTTCGTTCGTCCTCGTGACTCGTGATGACACGTGTGGGGGAGCATAGTCCGCATGTGATGATGATGGGCCTGACTGCACTGACTGGATTCATGAGTCTCACCTTCGTGATGTACGTCGTTCCTTCCCACTGACGGCTCAGCGTCCCTCTGATGCCAAGTGTTCCATTGCTCATTGTACAAAGACGTCCATAAGTCGTGACTCCGGTGGCACTTGGATCATCGATTCCGGTGCCACCCANTGTTCGTTCGTCCTCGTGACTCGTGATGACACGTGTGGGGGAGCATAGTCCGCATGTGATGATGATGGGCCTGACTGCACTGACTGGATTCATGAGTCTCACCTTCGTGATGTACGTCGTTCCTTCCCACTGACGGCTCAGCGTCCCTCTGATGCCAAGTGTTCCATTGCTCATTGTACAAAGACGTCCATAAGTCGTGACTCCGGTGGCACTTGGATCATCGATTCCGGTGCCACCCATCACATGACGTGTCGTCGTAGTGACTTTGTGGTACTTGGTCCTGTCACGACTGTCCGTTCTGTTCGTAGAGGCTCTGGTCAGTCCTTGCCAGTCCACAGAGTTGGGGTTGTATGCTTTGATGGTCCGTCTGGCCCCCTGTATCTCTCTGACGTGCTGTTTGTGCCTGATCTTGAGCTCAGTCTGCTGTCTGTGCGTGCCTCTACTCTGATGGGTCTCTCCGTTGAGCATACCGCTGATTCAGCGACTGTGAATACTCTTGACATCCGTAGCATTGTCCTGTGTGCTTCAGTTGTAGATGATTTGTATCACATTGCTCGGCCCTCCTCCCCTTGGTCTCCCTCCTCCCCTGGTTGCGTTTTTGTCACTGGTGTTCTATCCCCAAAACACCAGCAGTTGCTTCACCGTCGTCTGTGTCACGTGGGCTCCAACACTGTGTCGAAGCTCAATCAGACAGAGCCTGCTCTCCGTCTTGACGTGGCTTCTTTCGAGAAGCCATCCAAGACTGACTGTCTTTTTTGCGCTCAGGGGAAGATGCACCGGTGCACTTACCCTGATTCGCGTTTCCGAGCACTGAGGCCTCTCGAGTTGGTTCACTCTGACCTGCTCGGTCCACTCCCGGTCGAGTCCTTGTCCGAGAGAGGCCAGTATGTTCTCATGCTGACTGATGACTTCACCCGGATGCGGTGGATCTACAGTCTGCGTCAGAAGAGCGACGCCGCCCTTACGGTTCGGCTCTGGCTCGTGATGGCTGAGCGTTTGTCTCGCCACACGCTACATACTCTTCGCTCGGATCGCGGCGGCGAGTTCCTCGGTGAGATGGACCCCTTCTTTGATGAGCACGACATTTTTCACCAGGTCTCCGCTCCTGCTACCCCATAGTAGAACGGGGCATCTGAGCGCTGGAACCGCACCATGGAGGATGCGGTTCCCGCCATGCATTCTGAGTGCAGTCTCCCGGAGTCCTTCGCCTTCGAGGGCTTTGCCTACATGACTTGGGTCTAGAACCGCCTCCCGCATGGTCCGCTTCTAGATCATGTTACACCGTACGAGCTCTGGTTTGGCCACCGTGGTGATCTTCGTCGCGCTCGCGTCTGGGGTTCCCTGGCCTCCGTGTGGTACACCGAGGATCAGAAGGGGTCCAAGGTCTCCCCTCGGGGTTGCTTGTGTGCCTTCATCGGCATCTACTCGCGGTCGAAGGCCTGGCGTTTTTGGGACCCCACTCGCCGTCGTGTCATTGAGTCCCATGACGCGCTGTTTTTTGAGTCACTCACATACCGTGATCTGACTTCGATCACAGCCCTCTCTGTTGCTCATGTCCCTTCCTGTGAGGGTCCTTGGCGGATGGAGTGGACTTCTCCGCTAGCGACCATTCCTCGTCAGGCTGATGTGTCTGCTCGAGTCCCCTTTGGGTCTCCAGGACTTGATGATCCGGCTATTATTGCCGTCGGTCCAGAGATCTCGCCTGTTCCGCCTGTTTCACACCTTACAGGTACCGTTGCTCTCACACCTCCTCTTGCACCATCACTTGTGTCTACTGGCACCCCTGTTCCGGCATCTGACCCAGTCCAGCCCACTCCTGTCCCTACGTCGGCTGACACTCCTGTCTTAGTGTCCAGGCCAGCCTTGCCTGGTGTCACACCCAACTCCGTGTCCCCCACACACGCATCTCCTCGCACGGCATCTCCGGTTGCCTCCTCTCAGCCCTCACCAGCTGTGGTCATACCTGTCCCTGTGGTTGTACCTGTTCCTGAGCCTGAGGTGCGCCCCTCGACCTCCGGTTACTCCCGTGAGCCCGGTGGCCGCCTTCGACTACTCGATTCCGGAGCTAGGCGAGCGTCGGGTCCCGGACCCAGGCGTTCCTCTTGTAGCATCGCGAGCGGTGATCCAGGGGTAAAGGCCTTAGGCCTGAGTGTCCGCACTGAGCTTTCAAAGGTACACCCAGCGTGCCTCATAGGGCACAACCTGGTCACTCGCGAGTTGCATATCGCCTGTGACAGAGCAGCTGATCTCGTGGCCGTCAGGCCTGACACTGAGGCGTGTGCACTTGCCACGCAGAATTCCCCCTCCATGGTGCCTGACCCGGGCACATTGAGGGAGGCTTTCTCATTGTAGGATGCTGATGCCTGGCAAGCTGCTTGCTAGGATGAGCTTCGTGCTATCCGAGAGCACAGAGTCCACGAGCTGGTAGACCTTCCTCCTGGGAGGAAGGCGATTCAGGTCAAGTGGGTCTTTTGCAAGAAGGTGAAGCCGGATGGCTCACTGGAACACTACAAGGCCCGCTTGGTCGTCAAGGGGTACTCTCAGATTGAGGGAGTTGATTACAATGACACCTTTTCCCCTGTCGGCCGCATGACCTCACCTCGAGCTCTGTTCGGTGTAGTGGCTCAGCATGACGGGGAACTGCACCAGATGGATGTGAACAACGCGTTCCTCCATGGCTCTCTAGATGAGGAGATCTACATGGCTCAACCACCAGGCTTTAAGGACGGTGACAAGGTCTGGCACTTGCACAAGTCCTTGTAAGGCCTCAAGCAGTCTCCATGGTGTTGGAACCGGGAGATCACTGGCACCTTGACTCACGCAGGATACGTACAGAGCGAGGCAGACCCCTCGCTCTTCATCCTACCGACACCCGAGCGGTTCACCGCCATCCTGGTCTATGTTGATGACAACCTGATTGCGTCTCCATCCCTGGAGGCCGTGAAGGAGGCCAAGGCTGTCCTACAGACTGCCTACAGGATGAAGGACCTCGGTCCTACATCGGTGTTTCTTGGTATGGAGATCGTGCGAGATCGCAGACATCGGACACTGTTGCTGCATCAGGCCCAATACGCACCAGTCGTGGGGGAGCGCTTCAGCGATCTCCTTGGTGTAGTGCCATCCGCTTCCACACCTCTTACACCGGATGGGCAGGATGCCCTGAAGGTGGATGATCCTACACAGCTGGGGGAGACAGTGGACGTGACCTTGTACCTCCGTCTCATCGGATCTCTGATGTACCTGGCCACCACCACGCGTCCTGACATCGCGTTCGCCGTCAACCTCCTCGCTCAGTTCTCGTAGGCTCCATGTGCGAGAGCCCTTCACGTGACTGTACGAGTGGTACGGTACGTGGTCTCCACGCCGTACCTTGGACTCTGCTTTCGTCGGTAGTGTTCGGTGGTCCTTGACGGTTACACTGACAGTGACTGGGCTTGGAGCCCGGATGGGCGCAGTCGTACTGGCTACGTGTTTCTGCTCGGTGGTACCGCTTTGTCTTGGCAAATCAGGAAGCAGGGCTACATCGCAGGTAGCTCGTCAGAGGCAGAGTATGTTGCTTTGGACGTAGGGGCTGCTGAGGCGGTATGGCTACAACGCTTGTTTCTTGAGCTTGGGCAGTCAGTACCCGGTATTATGCTGCATTGCAACAACCAGAGTGTTCTCGCCATTGCGGAGAACTCTGGTGTTTTTCATGCTCGCACAAAGCACATTACGGTTGAGCATCACTTTGTTCGTGATCTGGTGGAGCGACGCGTGATCTCCATCATGTGGGTTGGTACTGACACGCAGCGTGCTGACTTCTTGACGAAGGCACTTGCTCGCGGAAAGTTCCTTGTGGCCATTTTTTCTGTTGGGCTTCGCCCTGTGCGTGAGAGTGGTTGAGTGTGGGATGTTCGTGAGGGTCTCATTTGTTCGTGTCACTCATTATTGTGTTCGTACCAGTGTTTCATGCGTATGGACATGCGTACCATCGGGTCATGGGGGAGTGTTGTGCTTTGTGCCGTTCCTGTACAGTTTACTGTGACCACTCGGCCGTGTCCATACTCGTGCAGATCCCTGAGGCGGGCAGCCTTGGTAACACCGGCGCGACGACAGGCGGCGGACTACCAGCTTGGAGCTAGCCGACCACTGCACCAGAGCCCCA
>SZWC01001404.1:202521-224723 GCA_023375785.1 Penium margaritaceum | reverse complement strand
ACACACACACACACACACACACACACACACCTGCCGTCTGGTCCCTGGCGCGGTCCTCAAACGCGCAGGCGGCGCCATGCGCGTGCAGAGTAGCGTGCGGCTGTGCGAGGTTGAAGCGGTAGCGCGTCCACACACGCGTCTTGGGGTGTAGCCAGAAGCGCTCGCTGCGCCACACAAACGATATCGGCAGGCTGGCGATGCTCGACCCTGCCTGCATCGCACATTACAACTCATTGCATTGCATTGCATGGCAATGCCATGATGGCGTTGCATTGCATGGCAATGCCATGATGGCGTTGCATTGCATTGCATTGCATTGCACTGCATTGCATTGAATCGCATTCCATTTCATTGCATTTCATTTTCATTGCATCCTTCACACTGACATTAGAGAAGGCACGTTCGTGCAAAGGGGCCAAGGGGCTGCTCCACAGTTGTTGTGCTGTTACTTGCACCCAACCTTCCCAGCATTCAGGGAAGGTTGGGTTCTCTGTTCTCTCTTGCACGGCAGCCAACTTCTGTACAACAAACTACAACGCCACCGTTCTTCCCACCTTCTACTCCTGGTGGTTCACACGCAACGCCGTGACAACGCCCACCCTGGAAACAATCTGCACATGCACATGCACTGAACGTGCACAAGCACATGCACATGCACATGCACATGCACTGAACGTGCACATGCACATGCACATCCATGCACATGCACATGCTCATGCACATCCACATGCACATGCACATGCACATGCACATGCACATCCACATGCACAAGCACATGCACATGCCTAAGGGGATAGTCCCATCAGGCTCTCCTCAGCACCACGCCCTGCCAGAGAGGATTACAGCAGGTGGCAAGCGAAGCGCCACAAGATGTCGCACAGCGTACCCTGGTTGCAAGGCGCGCTGCCGTGCGTACTGGAATCCACCCTCGGCCTGCGCTGCGGCAGTCCACGGACTCGATGTGGCACACCTTGAAGATGCCGTCCAGCGACTCCACCAGCGCATACTCTGCACTCGTGTCTTTGTCCGACACCCTGCGCGCGTTGATGCACATTTGCATGGATAGAAATGCCTTGAGCGATTGCAACCAGGGGACAAAATTTGCACTGAGCAGAAAAAATTGCAGCATTGTATTTGATTGAAGTAAACAGCAAAACTTATTTCCAGCGCTAAAAATGTTCAAAGTTCCCCCCTAAAATCCTTCTTCGAGGGGGGAAAGAAAGGCTAGGCCCTAATCCCCTGCACATATTGCCTGTGGTGACACATAAAATCATACAAAACTTGTTCCCAACCTGCAGATGTGCAGGGAAAAAAAGACGCAGAAGTTTAGAATTTTTGGCGCAAACAAAAATAAAGCTGGCCGCAATTTTGCGATCTGCATTTAAAGCAAGCGGTGAAATTTGTGTCCTCCTCTGAAACGGAAAAACATCAACAAAAAATCACAATCTTGGGATAAGAAGAAACGGACGGCATTACTCTCACGGCTGCATCTCTGACAGAGAGAAAGTAGCAACTTCACATGTGCAGCCACCATGGCCAGGTGTGCAACACCATGCCATGCCATGCCATACCGTGCCATGGTACAGCATGCCATGTCATGCCATGCAATGCAATCCCGTGCAATGCCATGCCATGCTACGGCATGCCATGCTATGCCATGCAATGCCATGCCATGTCATGCCATGGCCAGGCATGCAGCGGCGCTGCTTGGGGCATGCTATGAATGCAGCGAGGCAAGCAAGAGACTCCACCGAATGCAGCTGCTATTCACCACTGCCACAAGACAAGACCCAGTCTGGCCTTCTGCACAAGACACCCGATCCTCTTCCTAGGCCCCATCTGCAAGGCAAGAAGTCCATCCTATGTTTCCAGAATCAAGGCCATGGGTCTTGAAAGACTTTTAGCAGTACCATGCCAGGCGTGGTACTGCTAAAAGCTCACCCATCGGATAGCCGCTTGGCCTGGCACACCAAGCCGCTACCCCATGGGCGAGGAGTCTTTGTGCGCTGCAGCGGGAGCAGAGTGTGGGCTCACCTTGAGTATCGCAGCCAGCAGAGCCAGGGCAGGTGCCAGTGGGCCACCATGGGTGCCAGCCCCAGCGTGATCAGCGTCACTGCGTAGAAGAAGAGCGACGAGGCGGTCGTGCGCCGCCAAAAACTCACAGACCTCATGGTCACAATCTGCCATGATGGTGTTGGTGGTGGTGGCGTGTGTGCGTGTGATTTGCAACCCAGATGGAAGCAGAGAGATGCAAAGCTTTTACATCATGGAGCACGTAACACACCACATCATGTGCCACGTTGGTGCCTGTGCGTGTCACACATGCCGGCATCAACAGCAGGTTGGGGCCACCAATTTGTCAGTGCCACCCTCACCCCCACAAAAGCACACACGCGTGCGTGCGTGCGTACGTGCGTGCGTGTGTGCGTGCGTGCGTACGTGCGCGCGTGCGTACGTGCGTGCGTGCGTGCGTGCGTGCGTGTATGCGTGCGTGCGTGTGTGCGTGTGTGTGTGCGTGCATGCGTGCGTGCGTGCGTGAATGTGTTTGTGCATGCATGCGTGTGTGCGTGCATGCGAGCGAGTGTGTGTGTGTCTGTGCGTGCGTGGGTGTTTGTGTGCGTATGACCATGCCTCTGTGTCATGTAATCAGACCATCATGTTTTCATATCACCGGGCATGACACAACGTCCTCACATCACTACGTCAATGCTGCCAAAAAAAAGAAAAAAGGGAAGAGTGTGAAAGGGGGATGCAAGTTGTCAGCCTGACCTGAAACTTGGAGTAGGGTCCCATGTGCTTGCAGAAGGGGGAATCATCAGGTTCAAATGCGGAAAAAGAGAGAACTTCAGAAATGGACGGTCTCGATGGCAAAGCTTGTTGGCTTAGGATCGGTTGTCGCCAAGTGAAATTGATTCATAACCCTGTCTGCGGTTTCTCCTTGCACATGGACCACTCGCAGGACCCTGGTCCGGTGCTGGCTCCTTGTGATGGGGATCAAGGCTGTTAAATCGGATCGGACATCTGATCTGATCCGATCTTAACACCCATATCTGATCGCAAACCGAACTGATCCGGTGTCAGTTCGGTTTCGGTTTCAGATACTGTCAGATCGGATTGGATTCGGATATTCCATGGAAAAGATCGGATCACTTCGGCTTTGCAAACGGACTTTAAGTTCGGTTGCAGAACCGAACTTGAAATCGGATTCGGATGTATCGCCTTCGGTTTCTTTAGATCAGATTTGGATACACCCTACCGCCTGATTATTTCATTACTAGATAACTATCTGGGGATGAAGATTTCCTTCATTCGGCTCTGTATCGGAAACAATCTACCCTAGGACAAAAACAAAACATTAATTTATCCGGCAGCGTTCGACCCTGGCCTGTCGAGTGAATTCCAAAAGTGCAGTTGCGTGATTGTCGGAGGTCATGCGATCGCGCGTTTTCCGGTGTCGGACAATCACTGATATCGAAAAACGCGAGCGATGGAGTCAAAATGGAGACAACGCCATTAGGTGATTTCGCCCAATTCAAAAACAGAAAACCATTTATTCCCTAAAACGAACCGAGACTACACCCTGAGAATTCATTCTTGAAAGCGAAATCATCAGGCAGTAGGGTATCTGATCCGAATTTGATTCCCCACCATTGTGTGCAAGCACCCTTTCCCATTCCCCATGAATCACTCCTCGCCTCCTCACTCCATCATGTTCCCATTCTGCACTCAATCTGACATTGATTTGGACTCGGCACTTGTGCGAAAAAAAAGTGGAGAATGTGTATAAAACCGGACATATCCAAACATGTCTAATCATGTATGATCAAATTTTCCACAGATATCCTAACATATCCGAACATATCCAAACATATCCGAACACGTCTTCGGTTCGGATCGGATTCGAATTTTTCATGAGACGGCAACTATACGCGCTGCCCCTGTTTCCTCTCCGACGTATGCCGGTCGCCCCTACATTAGAATTTTGATCACATGATGCCCCTCTTTTCCGAATTAGAGTCCCATAAGCCCCGCGTTTCAAAAAAAGAAAACAGGCTGCCCCTACTTCTGGACACTGGACTTAATATGCCCCGCGGTTCTTTTCTGTTGTGGTAGGTGGGTAGTCGTTCGTGAGTAAAACGAACCTCAATAACACCAGAAGGTACACCACTTCCATATGCCCTTTCGCCATCGACGACAATGTCATATACCCCCACGACAGGGGCATATGACACTGTCCGGAACGCCCCTACAGGGCGGATGGTGCTCGGAAAATGAATTTTGGGGCATATGAAGCTCCAAAAAAGCAAGGCAGGGCATCTAGAAGCCTACTTTTGAAAAGCGGGGCTTATTAGACCCTAAATTTCGAAAGCAGGGCGCCTTACGCTACCTAACTCCGAACACGGGGCGGATGAGTATTTTTTCGTTCATGAGATTGATCGGATCGGTTCGGTTTTGAAAGCAAACTTCAAGGTCAATTTCAGATCGAATTTGGATTCTTTGGTTTGGATTCGGAAGAATCTAATCCGAATCGGATTAGATACTAGCTGAATTAGGCACTTCTCGCTCTTCCGCTGGATTTTTGTTATTTTCACAGCGCCCGCTGAAGGCGGGCACTGTGAAAGCAACAAGAATCCAGCGGAAGGGCGTGAAGCCAGATCCGCAAGCAATCCACCCACCAGGAAACTGGCAACCGTCTCATTTTGAAATACTTTTGTTTTGGCAAAACGCCTCGGTCCCCCACTTGTGCAAGCACATTGGACCAGAACAAAACACCCCTATGCCAAAGACAAGTGGCGGAGCGCTATTGCCTCAATGTCCAACACGTTCGTGCAGAGGACAGACCTAATGAATCTTTGCCAAACAAAACGACATACCGCAACACGATACAAGAAGCCAGCACGTCCCCGCATCCGCAACCCATGACACATGACCGCTTCACTACAAACGGCATGGCGCAAGGCGTGACATGCTACTGTGATCCAACAATGAGGAATCACAGGCCAGGTAAGGCAGACAGCAGGGGGACATGCGGGAGAGCATGATATGATATCAATGATTCTTTCGCCATTGAACAACAAACACAGTCTGGCACAAGACATGCGTGCCTTTGCGAGCACAAGCAGCCAAGGCAATGCAGCATGAGGTGAGTGTTTGCAACAGTGTGCACGGGCATTCTCATGCTCCTCCTGTAGTGGACTGAGGCACCCTCTGGCTGTGGCTGCATGTGATCGAGTTTGCCTTCATTGGAGTCTGCCTGGGCTTTTCTTCACCATGGCCATGGACGGAAACCTGTGCTACGCGCAATGGCCAGCCCCAGCCAGTGCGTGCTTGCGTGACTGCATCTTAAGATTTAGACTGAGAGTGGCAGCACGAAGCGAGTTGTAGCACAGCGCCAATATGCCCCCTGGTATTGTGCGGTAGCCAGACGTCAAACGCAGGGGAGTCTAGTGGCATGTAGTTTCAGTTGGCACACTGAAACTGCTTGCTGCCGCGTTTCAGCATGGTGGGCGCCATTGCAGCACAACGGCCATGCTGTGGAGGATCTTCACTAGCATAACCGTGTGAGCCTGTGCAGATACCGAGAGGGGGCCCTGAACACTTGGGTGTTGAGGATAGGCAAAGCGCCTACAGGCAAAGCGCTTCGAGTCATGGTGCTCCTGAAACAGTCCTTTCAACGGGAAGGCGAGAGGAGAAGAGAAGCAGAGAAAGAGAGGGAGTTGGGGGGGACCACTCACTGGGTACCAGTACGGCACGACAATCCCTGCTTGACGTCGTCTGCTGAGCGTATGATACCAACAGATACCAAAAGAACAAAGCACCAACGGCTTCACATCATGTGTCCTACCAAGGCACACCGAACTGAACCTTGAGAAGGCTCTTCGACATGGGCTGCACGCGACGTCACAAACAGAGCCCGCTCCCACACAAGTCTCGTGCGTTCTGGCATGGATGGCCATGCGCCGAAGACGAGACAAGTGAAGGCCAGGCCAGAGGCGCCGCCTTGCCGGGTCACATGCGCCGCAGTCACCGCCACCGCACGGGTGGAATGTTCTTCTCCTGACGACCTACGTCACTGGTCCAGGCATGCTGGACAGAAATGCGGCGCGACGGGCGAGCGGCCCTGGTTCACTCATCACCTCTTGCTCCGCGACAGTGCTGGAATTGGGGGAGCCTGGCAGCGTCCACAGGCTTCTCGACACGTCAGGCGAGACGACTGGTGCCTGGTGTATGGCTGTGAGGAGTCGTTTGTGCTGCCAGAAAGTCAGGAACTACGGTAAGCCCCAAAGTCGTTCGCTTTTTGGCGCATCGCTTTCCGAAGCACCGCAGCACGGGCGCAAGCGACGTCTCACTCCCTCGGGACGGCTGTCGCTTCTTTCTGTTTATTCCACACTGACTTGACAACCATCGCCGATGAACAGTGATCGGTCCGATAGTCGCGTGGACGTCAGACGCGGCCCACATCCCGGTCCAACATTCTGCCTCGGCGCCCTTGGTTCCCCATGCTGCGCTGCACGACAAGCCAGCGCAACGCCGTACGCACCTCCACGTCGTCGCCGAACGTGAGGGGGTCTCTCGCCTGCGCTGCGCCTGCCATGCCACTTTTTTCCTTGTCACCCGCGCCGGCGCCTGCGGTAGTGCCGCCGGCCACAGCGGTGCAGGAAGCGTCCAGCCATGCCTGGTTGTCGTCGCCGCTGCTGCCGTTGGCACGCCCAGAGCCGCCCTTACGGCCCCGGGTCTGGGACGCCATGGTTGGTTCCCGAGCGGTTGGTGGGATGTTGGCACGTGACTAACACTGCCTGCGGCGTTGCTCTCGCTCGCGTTGCCGGATGATGTTTCAAGTCGACATTGCTGCCCTACCTTGAAGCCTGTCAGCTCGTCCGAGTCATCTCTAAGGGGTTGTGGGCTTCCTCCACGCAATGGCGGTGGGCAATGTCGCTGCCGAACGAAGTAATCGAGGCCCTGGGGAGGCCTCTGCTCGAGGACAAGCTCGAGGTTCTGGATCGTGCCGGGGAGATCTCCCGCAGCTGAGCGATCTAAAAATCATTTCCGCTGGCGTTCCTACTTAGCCCTGGTCGGGGCCCCGCAAGTCCCGGACAGGGCTGGCTTGAGGGATGGGGGTGGAATGCATTCTATAGGAGCTTTCCTGGAAACTATCTATTGCGCTCGTACCGCCGGTGAAAGTTTCCCTCCCTTGGACCCGGTCTGCCTCCACAAAACGACGACGGCACAGTCCCTTACAAGCAGAGCGAAGCCGGCTGGCCCATTGCAGTGCGCCGCTGGAACGGCGCGAATAGGCGATCGGCTGCACTATCCTTCGGACAAATGTAGGTCCGGCGCAAGAATAGACGTGATGGCTGTGGCATGGACTCGAGTCGACCCTCCAATCGGCGCAAGACGAACGAAAATGTGTATCCCATTCTGCAATTTAGAGCGTGGATCTGTGAATATAATGCGAATCCGATCGTCAGTGTAACTCCAAACCTCCTGCGGATGTACATATTGACGAACAAAAATCGCGCAGTTGATTGGCACTTCGAGTTCGCAATGGGCCCACGATGCACAACATTGTGTCAACAAAAATATTTTTGAAGACCGCGCCCATTTGGCGACAACGCAGAGATTTTTGAAGACCTAACTGCTTCAGCAGCGAATAGACCCGAGTAGCTGCTCACACACCACCAGCAGCCAGCAGCCTTGCCGTTCTTGCCACCAGTAACATTTAGCGGGGTAACTACTGTTTGAAAATCACAAATCGGATGGACAAGGGCGAAGTCACCCTTCTTACCCAATCCGCGAGGGTGGTGTTACCGCCCTACCCAGCGAACATATTTTATAAACTCCCTACCCAGCGACATCAGAAACAAGAACTGCCCTGCCACTGGCTTCACCATGCTTGATCAGTGGCATGCACCCCTGATCGAGCGAGCGAGGTGGGGCATTTTGACTCCCCTTGCGATTCTTGCTCCCACGTGAGAAGTGTGATCGAGCGATGAGCTCTTCGCTATTTTTTTCAACATACGCAAACCCCCTAGTTTGATTTAGGGTTTTGTATATCTTGTGCCAGCGAAGCCCACATAAAACATAAAACTCTACATCAAACTAGGGGTTTTCCTGGGTCGGGAAAACAAAAAAAAACCAAAGAGCTCATCGCTCAATTGCGATCGAGCGAAAACGCCCATTTTTTACATCGAGCGGAAACGCTCGTTTTTTCTGTTGGTTTGTGTAGCTTCCACCCGTCACGACCGACACTGCTAGTTTACCGATATACCCACATTTGGGGTATATGGCAGAAGAGGGCGTGACGACACGACGGGCCTCTGGAGTGCACCGAGACTTCTCCAACATCTACGACAGCGCTGGCGAGACACGGTCGATGCGTTCCGGCAGCCATGTGGGCTTGTCGGGAGCTAGGAGAGTTTTCTCGGTGGATTGATACCCGCGCACCCGGTGGACTATACCGGTGCGACGAAGAGACCCGATGGCTGTTGTGGGGCTTCCGATGTTCGGAAAGCCGTGTGTGATGTCTGGACGCTGATTCTGAGATTTTCTGACACTGTTCCTATTTTCTCGGTGGTCGAGACCCAAGTACTCGGAGAGTTGTTCCGCTGCCTTGAGGAGACCACCGTTATTGTTATAGTGGTGTACTCAGTGTGTTCTCCCCGCTGACCCGTTTGGGCTCAGCTGGGGTGACGGGGCCCGGTGCGGCTAGCTGCCGGCGCCCCTACTTAAGCCCTCTAGGGGCTCATTTGTACTCCCTCCTTGTTCTTTATATTCAGCGTTCCAGACTTAGCCAAATTCTTGTCGTTTTGCATCGCACTCACACATAGAGCTCATGTTCGTTTTTGCATGGGCCTGCATGCCCTAAAATTATTTCCACTTTGGTATCAGAGCACAGGGGGGCGTGTGAGCAGCAGAAGCAGCAGCAGTGGGCGGAACGCAAAGAGAACGCGCCACGTGGCGCCACGCCGGCAGCAGCGTGAGGAAGCGCAAAGCGACTGGCGTGAACGCCACAGGGGCGGTGAGCCGCACACAGCAGCAATAGCGACCGCAGCGGCAAGAGCAAAAGCAGCTGCAGCCACTGCAGCAGCGGCGGCAGTAGCAGTGTGCAGCAGCGTCGGCAGCAGCAGCAGTAAGAAGGTGCAGGAGCAGCAGCAGCAACAGCGGCGGCGAAAGCAGCTACAGCAGTGCATTAGCCGCTGCAGTAGTAGCGTCAGCAGCAGCATATAGCAACAGGAGCAGCAACAGCTGCTACTATAGCGGCGGCAGCAGCAACAGCGTGCAGAAGCAAGCGGCAGCCGCGGCAGGAGCAAGCAGCAGCAGCAACTGCTGCGTAGTTTAGCAGCAGCAGCAGCAACGGAAGCAGCAGCAGCAGCAGCGGCGGCAGCATCGAGCAGGAGCAGCAGCTGCTGTTGCGTAGAGTAGCAGCAGCAACAGCGGCGGAAGCAACAGCAGCAACAGCAATCGCAGCAGCTGCACCCGCCGCTGCAGCTGCAACTGCTAGAGGGCCTCGCAGCCCTCCTGTGAGGGCCATCGCCCCCTCGGAGGGGCCCCCTCGTCCTCCATCAGGGGGCCTCTCTGTGGGGGGGGGCCTTCGGCCCCTTTTCGCCCCCCCCTTCCCCTCCTTTCGAGGGGGTCCTCGGAGGACCCCGTCGAGCCCCTCTGAGGGGCCCCTCGGAGGGCCTGTCGGCTCCGTCGACCGACGGACGGAGGGAGGGGCAGACCCCCCCCCTTCCCCTCACTCACTCCTTCGCTCGCTCACTTCGCTCGCTCATTTTTTTTTTTGCGAGAAAGCGAGGAGCGAAGAGGGGGGGGGTGGGGCGACATGACATCGCCCCCTCAATTTGTTTATTCCCCCCCTCCATCCTGACCTGCCCCCATTCTGGGGGGCAATCCAGAACCGGGTGCAGGTAAACCCAAGGGGAGAGAAAAAAAAAAGAAGAAAAAAGAGAAAGGCGAGGGCTTAAGGCGAGCAGAGGGGAGAACTAAAAAAAAAGAGGGGGGTGGAGGGTGAGGGCAAAAAAAAGAAAAAAAGGGGGACACAAGCGGGGGTTTGAGGGCTAGAGAATAACAATAAAAAAGGGATGATCTTCCAACTACTACCGCCACAGCAACAGCAGCAACTCTCATAGCCGCAATAGCAGCATTAGGCGGTGGAGTGTCGACGACTACATAGTGCGGCGGCTGCGCGACAGCTTACACTTTTGTCTTCTCAGCCAATAGCGGACGGTCGTCGGCGACGATCTCCGCTTCTAGACGTGTCCTGGACCGGCGTCTTTTTGGGGCCGGTGGATTGGTACGAGCACTTCACCCCGTAGGATCGACGGAATATTCGAGTCTTACCATCTCCGAGGGCTAGGTCGTCTACCACTTGGAGCAGCAGCCACACCTGCAGCCGCCACCCCTTCTCGTCTTGGAGCAGTCTTCGCTCCATTAGTGGGAGCAACATTAGTGGCCGCAGTTAGTCCGACTGTAGTCTCCGGGCGTGCTGTGGTAGCGCAGCTCTTCCCGTCTGGTCACGTTTGTTGACCCGGACGCCGTGACCTCCAAGAGTGACAGTACCTACTGGCTCCATTCTCTCCCGTGGCTCGGTGTTTACCACCGGTAGTAGGTGCCCTCGGTACCTATCCATCATCCAGCACACGAGATGAGTGTGCGGATATCTGAGCATGCGCCCTGCGCGTTCGCCTGCTACTACCGTGGTGATGGACGTCATGGTTGGCAATGCTGTTGGACGCGCCCTCCCGGCTGGCATCCACCTTGGCTACAACCTCGTCCGAGCATGCATCCTCCATAGCACACGGATCTGCCGGCCTTGGCAGATCCCCTAGCTGGACCTCTGGCCAGCATATTCGCTGAGATCCACGGCCTCCGGCAGACAGTGCAGCGGCTTTGTGACCTCGTCGTCACTGAGCGTGCTTCTGCTACTCGTTTGTCGACGACCTCTTCGATCACATCTCCCCAATCCTCTCCTCCTTCCTCATTGGATGGTGTACCTTCAGCTCCACCTGCCAGCGAGTCCCAGGCTGCCACCATCCTGTCGATCCTTCACTCTACGACCACGACGCCATCTTGCGATGACATACCTCCATGCAATCGTTCCAGTCGAGTGACTCTACGACATCGGCGTCAGCGCTCCGCACGGCGTGCTCGCGCCAGTGTTGATACATCCTCCACCTGCTGGGCCTCCGTTGCTGTACCTGTCGAGGGGGAGTGTGGTCACCGCGCATTGCCTGATGTGTCCGTAGCGACAGGATTCGCACTCGCGCCAGGCCGTGCTGCCCGAGCGTCAGCTCAGGCAGATTCAGATGATATGGAGACAGCACATGGCGTGGAGTCTGACCTTGACATGGCGTTCATGGTTGAGAGTTGCTTTTCATCCTTTAGGTTGGATCCAGATCTTCCACAGCAGCAGGTGACATCAGGAGGAGCGCAGACACGGCGTCCTTGGACGGTGCCACTTGCGACTCCGACCGCTGGAGGCCCAAGGGTGGCATAGGAGTCTCATACGGATCGAGATGCATCCATCATACTTTTGGGGGAGAGCGTGCACCAGACTCACACCAGTCCGACGGATGTTCGGGTACTTGGGACGTGCATGTCATCGAGGTCGACATCTACGCTGGGGCAGCAGCCGGACATTCTGCAACAGCAGGTTGTATCAGGAGGAGTGCAGGTCCCGCATGCCTTGGCGATGCCACTCGCGACTCCGACCAGTAGCGGCCTGGTGGTGGCACAACAGTCTTGTGCGGATCAGGATGCCCCACACGGATCTCCGAGGGCGTTGGCGCACGACATTCACACCAGTACGATAGGAGTCGCAGTGCATGAGCAGAGTCGGCCGGTTGGTCTTTTGGAGGTTGACGCATTCTTGAGAGCTGCAGTTCTGAGAGACATCGCTGGGACATATGCTGCAGCAGACACAACAGGCTCCACCGTCTCATCTGCGGTACATGAGGACCAGCTTCTGCATGAGGAGTCGTCCATGTTCCCACAGTCTTCGAGCTCCCGTACCCACAACGGAGCAGCGACATACATGACGGAGTCAGATGATGGTCCTTACTCTATCATCGAGCAGGTGGTAGCGACCAACGTTCCCGGCGAGACAGTGCGTGAGCGCCAGCTGTGCTTGTTGGTTGCCTTGACGAACATTGCTGAGCCAGAGCCTTGTACACCTGTGTCCATTACGGCGGCAGTCGACGACACCGGAGCAGATCCATACATGCAGATGGAGTCACCTCGTCAGCAGGAGCTGATTTCTGCCCCCTCGGTTTCACCTCTTGGTGACCCTACCAATCACATCGACGCCGAGAGTGGTAGTACCTACACGGACGACGTTTCCACATGCTCTACGGACTCTGACGACTCCTCCTTCTCCTTCTCTCTCGGCATGCGACCGCTCACTCCTCGCATGACAGACACGAGCTGTGATGTGGATGCGATACCTACAGCTGCATCCGATGTTCCAGCGTCTCAGCACATTGCGACCCTCGTTGACCCCGAGGAGGATGCAGCGGCACCAGTTCCATCGTCTTCAGTAGAAAAGATGCAGATGGCGCTGTACTCACGAGTTGTGCAGTCTGCATGTGCACCATCCAGTGAAGCAGAGTTTATTCTAAACCAGGTCGACATGGGCCACCTCGACATGTCCAAGGCAGATTATGCTGACTTGCAGCGCGTAGTCATGCTACAGCGGGAGATGATGGCAGCGCGGCAGCGATTCTCAGAGGAGAGCAGCATCAGTGCTATCGGCAGGAGCCTTCCGCCAGCAGCATCTGGCACACATATACCCGGGGAGGATCTTGTACGAGCTCCGAGTATTACGTCCGTTGGGGACACTATTATAGGAGAGGTGAGCGTCTCTTCGGCTTCCGCCATCCTCGACCCTGTCGACCCCATCATCGCTCCTCCTTCTTCTACTACTGCCATCACGCACCTTCATCTACCCGACTCACCTGCCCCATCGTCATCTTCATCCACGAGTGGTGATCCGGTTTGTCGCTCCAACTCTCCTCTTCTAGCAGTACACCCTTATGTCTCAGGGTATGCTATCCCGTATCGGAGGCCAGCTTCGCCAGTTCATCCACGCACGCGTGCTGCTCGCCCATTCCTGTTCCTCCGGCGCACACAGATGCATTGTGGCAGTGCGGAGGCAGGAGAGAGTGTGAGTTGGGACCCTTGGCAGTCACGCGAGGACTGGTATACCCCAGGTGATGTAGATTGACGTGAGGATTTGTAGCCGGAGACACCACTTCGTCTTTGAGGGAGGGAGTCGACTCGCAGGTGACAGGGGGAGCTATCTCTACATGATGGATACACCACATGACTCATCGCCTAGGATCTGCTCAGCTACGACATCAGCATCTCCATCGAGGACATAGCTGCCAGGTTCATCTGCCCAGGGGGAGTGTTGTGTGGACCTCGACCTGACGTGACGCCAAGGGAGATGCATGGCTATTGTGAGCATCTACAGCATTCCGCATGTGGCTCATGCTACGTACCTGCACAGCCGCATATAGATGGTAGCACACTGTTGGTCGAGACCCGGACACTTGGTGCATTATACCAGTGTCACGAGGAGACTATGTGATCGTGTGTCTTCGTATGTGGCTATACTGTGTGTGGCATGTGCATGCGAGCTGTTGGTCGAGACCCGGACACGTGGTGCGTTGCACGCATGTTACGAGGAGATCCTCCCTTGGTCTTGTGTTTGGATGATTATACTATTATGTTGGATTGCTCGTAGCGGTCGAGACCCGGGCCCTGGTACCGCCAGTGTCACGAGGAGACCATCTTGTCCTCTGACATGTGTATGACATGTGTATGTGCATTACACTCGTTTGTGTGCGTGTGCATCACTCCTCTCATGGTCGAGACCCAGACACTTGGTGGGCTGTGCCAGTGTCCAGGGAGACCCTAGATGGATAGTAGATGAGTGTGTGTGTGTGTGTGTGTGTGTGTGTGTGTGTGTNTGTGTTTGGATGATGATACTATTGTGTTGGATTGCTCGTAGCGGTCGAGACCCGGGCCCTGGTACCGCCAGTGTCACGAGGAGACCATCTTGTCCTCTGACATGTGTATGACATGTGTATGTGCATTACACTGGTTTGTGTGCGTGTGCATCACTCCTCTCATGGTCGAGACCCAGACACTTGGTGGGCTGTGCCAGTGTCCAGGGAGACCCTAGATGGATAGTAGATGAGTGTGTGTGTGTGTGTGTGTGTGTGTGTGTGTGTGTGTGTGTGTGTGTGTGTCTGTGAGTTGACTCATGCATGTTATGGCTTGCCATACATTGTTGTTCCATGCCTTTGCTCCTTCGTTCTGGCGTGGACGGCTATGTCAGCCAGGGGGAGTGTTGGTTTGTGTGGCTTCCACCCGTCACGACCGACACTGCTAGTTTACCGATATACCCACATTTGGGGTATATGGCAGAGGAGGGCTTGACGACACGACGGGCCTCTGGACTGTACCAAGACTTCTCCAACATCTACGACAGCGCTGGCGAGACGTGGTCGATGCGTTCCGGCAGCCATGTGGGCTTGTCGGGAGCTAGGAGAGTTTTCTCGGTGGGTTGATACCCGCGCACCCGGTGGACTATACCGGTGCGACGAAGAGACCCGATGGCTGTTGTGGGGCTTCCGATGTTCGGAAAGCCGTGTGTGATGTCTGGACGCTGATTCTGAGATTTTCTGACACTGTTCCTATTCTCTCTGTGGTCGAGAATCGGGTATTCGGAGAGCTGTTCCGGTGCCTCGAGGAGACCACCGTTATTGTTATCGTGGTGTACGCAGTGTGTTCATCCCGCTGACCCGTTTGGGCTCAGCGAGGGTGACGGGGCCTAGTGCGGCTAGCTGCCGTCGCCCCTACTTAAGCCCGCTAGGGGCTCATTTGTACTCCCTCCTTGTTCTTTATATTCAGCGTTCCAGACTTAGCCAAATTCTTGTCGTTTTGCATCGCACTCACACACAGAGCTCATGTTCGTTTTTGCATGGGCCTGCATGCCCTAAAATTGTTTCCATTTTTTTCCTTAATTGCAAACCCCAAAATTTTCACATGCAAACCTTCTTCAAACCCTTCCCCGAATTATGTTCAATGTTTTAAGGTTTTTTCTTTGCGCGGGCTCCTGTAAGGCCTCGCGGTAGCGGGGCCCTGCAGGATCCCTTTCAACGCATGGGTAGTCTCGGACTCCCCATGCAAACCAAACGCAAACCCCTTCCTTGAACATGCAAAAACCTCTCGTAGGAATGGTTTGCAAATGTTCAAACAATTTGTTGGCATCAGCATGTCAACGCTACATCGCATGCAATGTCGACATGCTATGTTTTTTCGTTGTTCGTGGGTAGGGGAGCCCTATCTTCCAGTCCTAGGGTAGGGGAGTCTTATTCCTTCGAACATCTGGCAATCTAGTCTTATTCTTTCGATCGTCGGGTAGGGCATACACACATTCAAAAATTGTGTGTAGTCCGTACATGTACCCGATGAACACTGCCTTCATTAATTTTGTCTTTTGGCAAAACACCCTTTTACCCATTCTGTGAGGGGGTTAGAAGCGCCCCACCCTTGCGCTTGAAAACAAAATTCCCCCACTTAGTGTTTAAAAAAACCGATTGCCCAATTGTTTCACTAAGCTCGATCGGCGGCATGTGCCGCTGGTCAAGCGAAGCAACGTTAGGCATATCAGCCCCCGTCGCGATTCTTGCTCCCACGCCACAATGACAATCAACCAATACCCTCTTTGTGTTTTTTTGGGCGAATATATCCGAGCTGCGCTGTTCGCGGCTCACCAGGACGCAAAGTGACGAGTTCAAATAATGACGAAGATAGGTGCCTGTTTCGCTAACCGGATTTTAGACAATGTCGACTTCGGATATTCTTGTCCGGTCTATGCCTTGTACCGAGCTATCTGCCTATGAGTGAGAAGATGCGTGGAAGCTTCTTAGCGACATAGCCACTGACTAGGCGTCAGTGCCTGGTCAGACGGTGACGTCAGTCACAAGCCGTGCACACATCGGAAAGGGTCTGTCTAGGAGACACGAGGCAAAGTTTCAAAATGCTACAATAGCATTTGCAGAGAGAAATGACAAATGACAGGTCCATGGCATAAGTACCTATTGCGGCGCACGGCGGGTGTCACACGCGGCAGTGCAAGATCTATCCTAAAACGGGCCCAAAACCACTGTTTTGGCCGCAACTCTGCACAGACATGTCAGAACGCTACGCCTCCTGAACCTAGACGTGCAAGATAAAAAGTCAAATGATACGACTGGTCACATGCATGCATCCTGTATGAAACGGTGGACAAAAAATGCAAAAAACATGCAAATCGGGCCCACGGACAGTCCATCGATAAACTCTTGCGTGCTGCAGAACAACTGCAGGAGGTCCCGAGTACAGTCCACAGCTATGCAACGGTCGTCGGTGAGCTCCAGGCTGGTAGTCCGCCACCGGATGAAGCTCAAAAACCTAGGCAGCAGGTTGAGGCAGCAGCGTTGTTGATGCAACGTGCGGGCTTCCACGCTCGTTGCTTAAGTCAGCTGCCCCCTCAGTCTGCTGCTCCAGAGTCTAAGTCTGGAAGCTCTGGGTTTGTTACTCAGAAACGCGCGCGCCAGAGTTAGAGCCAGAAAGCTGCTGAAAACTGAAAGTAACTGGTTAGGAATGAAGAATGAGCAACAATGGGAGACCACTCCAAGTTCTAGCTCCCCCCCACTAGTGTAGAAGTTGTTACTCAGCTAACCAGCCAATCAGAAAATAGCTCTGGACCTATTTTCTGGCAGGCAGGGTGTTCTCCGTGAGCCCTGCGAGACGCCCGACAGCCCAAAACCCGGGCGTCGTTCGTTTTGCCGGAAAACTGGACCATACCATAATACCAACGTTGCGAACGCATTCGTGCGGTCAGAATTAGCTAGAAAAACAGTAGCAAAGAGTTATGGCTGCCCGAACCCGGGCAGTGCCTACGGTGGTCCATGATGCCGAACAGGGCCATACAGCATGCAACAAGGACCCTAGGCAGAGCATGATAATGCAGAGGCAATGGGACGCGCTGGACGCATGCAGACAGCAACTACGGTGGTAGTGACCGCCGGCAGCACGACCGCCGAGGAGGCTTGCCGATGGAGCTGAGCACGTCGCCGGAGAGAGGAGGCTCCAGCGAACTGCGAGTAGACTTCAGCGTGCGTTGCTCCACCGGATGACACTCCATCAGCGTCGAGTCTCGCCGTCAGTCATCTGCACGCCGATGTACACAAGCCGGGAGGACACAACAGAGCACAGTGAGAGATGCGCCAAAACCAACACTCCCCCATGACTCACAGGCGTAGTGTACATGGGCGGGCAAAGAAACGGTCAACATCCAGACTCCCCCAAGGTACGCAGAGATGGAGGCAGAGACAAAGAGGGCAACTCACGGACGCACGCCGACTGAACTCACAGCCTTCTTGAATGAGTCTTTCTTGAGTGCCTTGGTCAAGAAGTCAGCCAGCTGCCGTGCTGTCTCAACCCATACGATGGTGATGCTGCCGTCATGCAACAACGAACGCACATACTGATACTCAACATTGATGTGCTTTGTGCGTGTGTGATGCAAACCGTCATTGTCGGCGATGGCCATGGCACTCTCATTGTCACAATGCAAGGTGATGGATGCGACAGACTGACTGTCAGACAACAGACGACGCAACCACACACTCTCATACGTGCATGAGCAAAGGGCCACGTACTCAGCCTTAGTAGTGCTACATGCAATGCACCCCTGCTTGCCATTACACTAAGACAGAGCTGTGCTGCCGACTAGAAAGATCCAGCCTGTGCGACTCTTACCGTCTGGACTGTCGGCCCAATCAGTGTCGGTGTAGCCCACGGCGACGACGGACGGCTGACGGCGGAACATGAGACCTCGCCGAGGGATGAAGACAACATAGTGCAACACTCGTATCGCGGCCTCGAAGTGGAGGTGACGTGGCTGCTGAGAGAAGTAGGCCAGGAGGTTGACGGTGAACGCGATGTCTAGACGCGTCGTCGTCGCCAGGAACATCAGTGACCCGATGACCCGCAGATATGTGGTCACATCAACTGGCTCCCCCACAACAGCTGGGTCATAACTCTTCAGCTTCACATGGCCATCGGGTGACATGGGTGAAGATGTGCTAGGTACGAGGGGCAAGTCCTCGGCAAAGCGAGTGGATAGGGTCTGCACATAGGCAGCCTGGTGGACGTGCAGGTTGCCCTGGGAGCGATCATGCTTGAGCTCCTTGCCCAGGAAGGCTCGGGCAGACCCGAGATCCTTCATCTGGTAGGCGGCGTGTAGCACGTCCTTGACACGCTAGATGGCGGCCGTGTCTGGCGACACAATGAGGAGATCGTCAACGTAGACCAAAACTGCGGTGAAGGTCTGACCTCGCGGGGTGACGAACAGTGTGGGGTCAGCGGTGCTGCGCTGGAGGCCGCCACGGAGAAGCGTGCTGCTGATCTCCTGGTTCTAGCACCGAGGTGACTGCTTCAGGCCATACAGGGCCTTCCGCAGCCGCCAAACTCTCCCAGTGCCGTCGTCGAAGCCTGGGGGCTGCATCATGTAGAGCTCCTCACCCTCCAGTGAACCATGGAGGAACGCGTTACTCACGTCCATCCGATGCAGCTCCCACCCGTGCTGGATAACCCGACTGAAGAGCGCCCAGCTAGTGGAGAGCAAACCGACTGGGGCAAAGATCTGGTCGTAATTGACCCCAGGGACCTGAGCAAACCCCTTTGCTATGAGGCGGGCCTTGTACTTGTCCAAGGATCCGTCAGGCTTCCACTTACGCCAAAAGACCCACTTGGCACCAATGGCCTTCCGACCTGGAGGGAGGTTGACGAGGTCATACACGTGCTGCCGGATAGTAGCGAGCTCCTCGGCGCAGGTAGTATCCCAATGTGCGGCCTCAGGGGAGGCTCGAGCCTCGCGTAGGGTGGCTGGGTCCTCTGGGCGGGCAGTGGACCGGACTGAGAGGACGTGTGCATCACGAGCCCCAGGTGGGATACGGGTGAGTGCAGCCACAATAGCATGCCGATGCTCGTGATGAAGCATGGCGTAGCCTAGTGCAGAGCCTGGATGGAGGTCTGCGATGATGGCGGAAGTGGTCAGGCCGAGAGCCTTCGTGCCAGGGTCCCCACTCACGACCATGGGAGTGGAGGAGACACGTGGAGCCACAGGGGGTTGAGGCGCCACGGGACGCGGTGCGACGGTCTGCGTGCTCACTGTCGGCTGAGGTCGGAGGCTGCTGCCTGGGCCACGTGTGTAGCGCGGTCGGGCAAAAGATGGCCCTAAGTCCGACGAGCCGACGGAAGCGGAGGGGGCTGCTGACCTGGAGGAGCTAGCGGACGCGACTGGGGCTGTCGGCTCGGAGGAGCCAGCAGACGCGACAGGCGCTGCTGGCCCGGAGGGGCCAGTTGGCCCGGAGGAGCCAGCAGACGCGACAGGCGCTACTGGCCCAGAGGACAACAGACGTGACAGGGGCTGCTGGGCCGGAGGTGCAAGCGGACGGGACTGGGGCTACCGGCCCGGAGGGGCTAGCAAATGCGACATGAGCTGCGGGCCCAGAGGGGCCAGCGGACGCGACTGGGGCTGTCGGCCCGGAGGGGCCACCGGAAGCGACTGGGGCTGCTGGCCCGGAGGGGCCAGCGGACACGACAGGCGCTGCTGGCCCGGAGGGGCCAGCGGACGTGACTGGGGCAGCTGGTCCGGGGGGGCCAACAGACGCGACGGGAGCAGCTGGCTCGGAGGGGCCAGCGGACGCGGCTGGGATTTTTGGCCCGGGGGGGCCGGAGGACGCGACAGGGGCTACCGGCTCAGAGGGACGGAGTGATGTGTCACCCGAAAGCGACAAGACGGAGGACGGACTCACCACTCCCCCATGCGATGGGAGGGATACGGACGAGCCAGAGCAGATGAGGTCTTGGGGAAACAGGTCCCCAAAGAAGAGGGCGTCGTGGGACTCGATGATGCAGTGTCCGGATGGGTCCCGGAAGCGCCAGGCCTTGGACTGACGTGACACACTGAGGAAGGTGCAGGGGGGTCCGCGGGGGGCGAGCTTGCCGTCCTGCTGTGGGGCGGACAGCCACACAATGGCCACGCAACCCCAGACGCAAGCCGGGCGGAGGTTAGCGCGCCGACCGCACCAGTGCTGGTATGGCGTGGACTGGCGGGGAAGGGGACCGTGGGGAACCCGGTTCCAGACCCAGGTCATGTAGGCCTTGGCTTCAAAATAGAAGCCATCGAAGACACCGGACTTGACCCGCATGGTGCGAACGGCGTCGGCCATGGTACGGTTCCATCGCTCGGAGACGCCGTTCTGGGCAGGTGTGTAGGGCGCAGACGTCTCATGGTGGATCCCGCGGGAGGCGAGAAAGGTCGTGGCCTCACCCAGGTACTCGCCACCACGATCGGAGCAAAAGCGGCAAAGAGGGCAGCCATTCTCGCACTCCGCAAGGACAAGCTAGTCCTGAATTGTTCGGGCAATATCGCTCTTCTGCCGAAGGCAGAAGACCCAACAGTAGCGAGAATAGTCGTCCGTAAGGGTGAGGACATAGCGGCCATGCTCAGTGACGGACTCGGTGGGGAGAGAGCCCATAACGTCCGAGTGGATAAGGTTGAGAGGGGCGGACACACGGGAGGAAGACAGGGGGTACATGGACCGGTGCATCTTCCCGTGAGCGCAGTCAATGCACTTAGTGGGGCACGGGAGAGGGAAAGTCTCCGGGTCAAGGCCCTTCGCCGGCTGGGTGCGGAGCATGCTCTCTACAGCGGCAGAGTGGACGTGGCAAAGGGGGCGGAACAAGAGGCGGGTGTGCTGAGGAGAAAGCGTACTGGTGACAAGCACATGGCCTGTGGCGGCCGACGGGGAGGAGATGGGAGGGGAAGAGGAGAGGCGAGGAACGTGCCACAAGTTGCCACGGGCGGTGGCGTGCAATACGACAAGACCAGACGGACGTAATGACACAGTGTCGACACCACGCGAGTGCATAACGTCCATGCTCATGCAGTCAAGGGTAGTCACAGATAGGAGGCTGAGCTCAAGACCAGGGACGAAGAGAACATCGGTCAGAAAGACGTCCTCGGTAGGATCACGGAAACGAACGACGCCAACACCACGGACAGGAAACACCTGTCTGGAACCCGTCCGGACACCGGAGACATCGCCGATAGGACCGAGCATACTGAAGGCCTCACGAGAGGCCGTCATGTGATGCGTGGCCCTGAAGTCGATGATCCAAGTTCTCAGCAGGGTCCTGGACAGGGGTCGCCAGATCGCTCACGGTCACATGGCAGCAAGCGAGGGACGCGGACGCGGTGGAAGGAGGGGCGAAACGAGACTGCCAATCGTCAAGTCATGCAATGTCGTCAAGGAGTGGGGTGGAGGAGACCACGGGAGACGACGAGACAGACGAGGAAACGGGATACAACCGCAGCTCAGTCTAAGTCATACAGGGATGGGCCGGAGGGCAGGAGGTGACACAACTCGCACTTCCCTCGGGAGGAGGGCGAGGTAGGCCAAGCTGGACTGCGATGAACTGCTCCAGCTGACGCTCACGGGAGGACGGCCAAGGAGTGTAGACGGAGTGCTCAGTGACGGCGCCGGAGCCCGGGTAGTGGGAGGGCTGAGCCGGCGAAGGAAGCGGAGGTACCGACGGCTGTGGGTAGTACTGCTGCGGTGCGGGTGTCTGCGGGACAGGCGGAGCTGTCAGAGTGGCAGAGCTGCCGGACGAGGTCGGAGTGTCAGGGCCAGCAGCACCGACGACGGAAAAGGCGAGGCTGCGCTCGCGCTGGCGGCGCATGGTGGCGATGACGCGCGCCTCGTCCGTCGGGAGAGGGCACGTGTACCACCCGTGCCTGGGCTGGCCACAGTTGTGGCAGACCGAGCCACCACCGCTGGACCCGGTCGATGACTGCTGCTGCTGCTGTTGCGGTGGACCCTTGCTTTTCTTGTTCCAAATTTTCTTCTTCTTCCCCGAAGACGATGAGGTTGCTGCGATGGGGGAGGCAACGGCCACGGTGGCAACGGTAGGGGAGGTCACGGTAGGGGATGCAAGGGCCTCTGTGCGATGGAGCTGGGACTCCTGGCGAGCTTCCTCAATGCGGAGGAAGAGCTCATATGCCCAGGGCATGAGGGTGCCCTGGGCCTCCATGGTGGAGAGGACGTCCTGAGGGTAGTGGACGAAGACGTCTGCATACA
>SZWC01001404.1:187264-202514 GCA_023375785.1 Penium margaritaceum | reverse complement strand
GTGCGATGGAGCTGGGACTCCTGGCGAGCTTCCTCAATGCGGAGGAAGAGCTCATATGCCCAGGGCATGAGGGTGCCCTGGGCCTCCATGGTGGAGAGGACGTCCTGAGGGTAGTGGACGAAGACGTCTGCGTACGCGCTGGTGGCGCCGCGCTTGATGGTGAGGAGCGTGGACAGAGGGGGCGGAGCAGATTTGCCGATTCGACGGAGGATGTCCTCCGCCCATTGCCAGTAGGTAGTGACCGTCTCGGTCTCCCGCATGTACAGGGAGATGAACTCCCAGAGCAGACGGCTGATCTTAGCGTCGCTGGACAGGCGATGGGGCCTGGTTAGGACGTGCCATGCGGTTGCAGGGTCTGGGATGTCGCCAGCGGTGAAGTCGCCGAGGAAGGGCTCCAGGGCAAGGCGGGACGCTGGGAGGGGCGACTGGGACAAGGGCACGGACGGCGCGACCAGCATCATACAATTGATCGGCCTGGGTGGAGTCGTAAGGGAGGGTGTAGTAGGCCCACAGACCCTCACCCTGTGCCCAGATCCGGAAGCTGAGCTCCCAGCTCCAGAACTGCTCGCCGGCCTAAAGCGGCGGCGACGGCATCTCAAAGTCCTTCTGCCTGCGGCCGGCACCCAGAGTGGGGCCAAGGACGGAGGTCACTGTCTGCCGTTGGCACTGAGTCTGCTGCTATGCCAGGTAGTACGTGGCAGCGGACACAATGGGACTAGCGTGCCTTGGAGGGATGAACGACTGCATTACACTAGTGGCGGTCTGGGAGGCGACTGGCTGTAGCGTTGCAAGCTACTGCGTCAAGGCGGCGAGCTCTTGCTGAAGAGCAACGAGCGGGTCAGGGTTGTCGCCAACGCCACCAGTGGACTGCTACTGTTGTTGTTGTTGCTGCTTCGGCTGCTGCTGCTACAGCGGCGGCGGCTGCTGCTGCTGAGGCGGCGGCGGCTTCTCCTGCTACTACTGTTACTGTTGCTACTTCGGTTGCTGCTGCTGCGGCGGCGGTGGATGCTGTTGTCGTGGCGGTGGCGGCTGCTCCTATTGCTGCGGCGGTGGTGGCTGCTGCTGTTGTGGCAGTGGCAGCTGTTGTTGTTGCAGCGGCAGCGAGTGCTGCTGCTGCTGCTGCTGCTGCTGTAGTCGCTGCAAGAAAGGAGGGGTAGGGGTCCCCCCAACAGAGGAGGACCCCTCTTGACCGGGACTACCAGCCATGATTTAGTGTCCCTTGTGTTTTTTTTTGTTGTCTTGGTGTTGCCGATGTCAGCAATAGCTTGGGGTGGTGGAGATTCTACCCACCCCTTTGGTCTTTCTCCCTTTCCTTTCTTCCCCCCTTTTTTGTTCATGACGTCAGTAGTGACATCAGTAGTGACGTCAGCACAGGGGTGCTGACGTCAGTAGCGGCGATTGTTGGGGCCGCCGCTGCTGCTGTTGCTGCTGATGCTGTTGCAGCCGATGCTGCTACTGTTGTTGTTGTTGTTGCTGCTGCTGCTGCTGCTATTGCTGGTACTACTGTTTGCTGGTGCTGCTACTACAACTACTACTACTACTGCTGCTATTGCAGCAGCTGCTGCTACAGTTGTAGCAGCTGCTGCTGCAGCTGCTATTGCTGTTGTTGTTGCTGCTGTAGTTGTAACTGCAGTTGCTGTTGCTACGAGCTGTTGCGGCTCGTGTGGCTGCTGCAGCTTGCTGCTGCTCTTGCGCGCTACTGCAGCTGTTGTGTGCTGCAGTAGCTGCTCGTTGCTGCGGTGGGCTGCTGCAGCGAGCTGCGGGGGTAGGGGATTTTTTTGTTTCCCTTTTTTTTCTCTTGTCACAGCGGGCAGTAGCTTGATGTCTGTTGCGAGCAGCGGGTTGCTGCTCGCTTGGCAGCAGCGAGCTGCTGCTCGCTGGCAGCAGCGGGCTGCTGCTCACTGCTCGCTCGCTGCGAGCATCGAGCAGCAGCAGCCGCGGCTGGCAGCTGCCAGCTGCTGCTCGCTACTGCTGATGTTGTTGTTGCAGCTGGCGGCTGCTACAACTCGCTGCAGCAGCTCATGCAGCTCACTGCAGCAGCTGCTGCAGCTCGCTACTGCTGTTGCACACTACTGGAACAGTTGTGTGCTGTGGCTGCTGCTTGCTGTCGCTACGAGCTGCTGTTGCAGTCTGCTGCTGCGCGCTGCTGCTGCTACCGCGAGCTGTTGCTATTGCGGGCTACTGCGAGCTGCTGCTTCCGCATGCTACTACTGCTGCACGCACCTGTTGTTGGCTGCTGTTATGGCTGCTCGCTGCCGTTGCCTGTAGCTGACGGTGGTGCTAGTCAGTGCACCTGGGTGACGTTGCTGCTTGCGTCGTCGCCCACTGGTGTCAGACGCCGCTTGCCGCTCACCTCCTCGCGTCATGCGTGGGGGTCAGTGCTACCAAAAAACTTCGGCAGTATTTCCCCTGGCCCTGTGGCCGTGGGAAAAAATCTGACGCCGCCACCCGGCGGGTCAATGCTACCGGAAGAAATCCGGCAGCATGTCCCCTGCACTAGCGCGTATGGGGGTCCACCGGCGTTGTCTGGCACCTGTTCGCCAGTCTTCTGCTGCTGCTGCTACGCTCTGGCTCTGATACCAAGCTCGAAAACCTAGGCAGCAGGTTGAGGCAGCAGCGTTGTTGATGCAGCATGCGGGCGTCCACGCTCGTTGCTTAAGTCAGCTGCCCCCTCAGTCTGCTACTCTAGAGTCTGGAAGCTCTGGGTTTGTTACTCAGAAATGCGCGTGCAAGAGTTAGCGCCAGAAAGCAACTGAAAACTGAAAGTAACTGGTTAGGAATGAAGAATGAGCAACAATGGGAGACCCCTCCAAGTTCTAGCTCCTCCCCACTGGTGTAGAAGTTGTTACTCAGCTAACCAGCCAATCAGAAAATAGCTCTAGACCTATTTTCTGGCAGGCAGGGTTTTCTCGGTGAGCCCTGCAAGACGCCCGACAGCCCAAAACCCGGGCGTCGTTCGTTTTGCCTGAAAACTGGACCATACTATAACACCGATGCTGCGAACGCAGTCGTATGGTCAAAATCAGCTAGAAAAACAGTAGCAAAGAATTATGGCTGCCCGAACCCGGGCAGTGCCTACGGTGGTCCATGATGCCAAACAGGGCCATACAGCATGCAACAAGGACCCTAGGCAGAGCATGATAATGCAGACGCAATGGGACGCACTAGACGCATGCAGACAGCAACTGCGGTGGCAGTGATAGCTGGCAACACGACCGCAAAGGAGGCCTGCTGATGGAGCTGAGCACGTCGTCGGAGAGAGGAGGCTCCAGCGAACTGCGAGTAGACTTAAGCGTGTATCGGCTCCACCGGATGACACTCCATCAGCGTCGAGTCTTGCCGTCAGTCATTTGCACTCCGATGTACCCAAGCCGGGAGGACACAACAGAGCACAGTGAGAGATGCACAAAAACCAACAGATGATGCACCGGTGCCACCAGGGTCCGCATCAGGGATCTGCACGAGTATGGACACGGCTGAGTGGTGAGAGAAACTATACTGATCGACAGGAACATCACAAATCACAACACTCCCCCATGACTTGATTGTATGCATGTCCATACGTGTGCAGTACTGAGAAGTACAAAAACAAGTGGAACAACAAATGTGACACAAACACATTCACTCCCCACACTCAACCTCTCTTAGGCAAGGGGCGATTTCCAACAGAACGAATGGCCACCAAGAACTTTCCACGTGCTAGTGCCTTCGTCAAGAAGTTAGCACGCAACATGTCAGTGCCAACCCAAATGACGCAGATCACGTATCGCTCCAGCAGATCAGGCAACAAGTGATGCTCAGCCGCAATGTGCTTTGTGCGAGCATGGAAGACACCAGAGTTGTCCGCGATGGCAAGAACACTCTAGTTGTCGCAACGAAGCACAATGGCGGGTACTGACTGGCCAAGCTCAAGGAACGGGTGCTGCAACCATATTGCTTCAGCATCCCTTGCACCGAGAGCAACGTACTATGCCTCCGATGAGCTACGTGCAATGCAGCCCTGCTTCCCGCTGCGCCAGGACACATCGGTCCCACTGAGCAGGAACATGTAACCGGTGCGACTGCGTCCATCTGGGCTCCTTGCCCAGTCGCTGTCGGTGTAGCCGTCAAGGACCACCGAACAGTGCCGGCAAAAGCAGAGTCCGAGGTATGGTGTGGAGACCACGTATCGCACCACTCGCACAGCCGCGTGAAGGGCTCTAGCACATGGAGCTTGCAAATACTGGACAAGGAGGTTGATGGCAAACGCGATGTCAGGACGTGTGGTAGTGGCCAGGTACATCAGAGATCCAATGAGATGGAGGTACAGGGTCACATCCACTATTTCCCACGGCTATGTGGGATCGTCCACCTTCAGGGAACTCTGCCTGTCAGGCGTGAGAGGTGTGGAAGCCGTGGGCACTACGTCTAGAAGGTCTTTGAAGCGCTCCCCCACAGCACGTGCGTATCGGGCCTGATGTAGTCGTAGAGTACAACGTCTGCGGTCTCGCACGATCTCCATGCCAAGGAACGCCGCTGCAGGACCAAGGTCCTTCATCCTGTAGGCAGTCTGGAGGACAGCCTTGGCCTCCTTCACGGCTTCCAGTGAAGACAACGGAATCAAAAGGTCGTCAACATAGACCAGGATGGCAGTGAATCACTCAAGCGTCCATTGGATTAAGAGAGAGGGATCTGCCTTGCTCTGTTCATATCTCGCACAAGTCAGGGTGCCTGTGATCTCCTGATTCCAACACCGAGGAGACTACTTGAGGCTGTACAAGAACCTGCGCAAGCGCTAGACCTTGTCACCGTCCTCAAAGCCGTGTGGCTGAGCCACGTAAATCTACTCATACAGAGAGCCATGGAGGAACGCATTGTTCACATCCACCTGGTGTAATTCCCAGTCATGATGAGCCACTACACCGAGCAGAGCTCGAGCTGAGGTCATGCGGCCGACAGGGGCAAAGGTGTTAGTGTAATCGATGCTCTCAATCTGAGAGTACCCCTTGACGACCAAGCGAGCCTTGTGGCGTTCCAGTGAGCCATCCGGCTTCACTTTCTTGCGAAAGACCCACTTGACCTGAATTGCCTTCCTACCAGGTGGAAGGTCGATTACCTCGTAAACTCCGTGCTCTCAGATGATGTAAAGCTTATCCTCGTAGGCACCACGCCAAGCATGAGCATCCTCTGTCAAGAGAGCTTCTGTCAGTGTGTCCGGGCCAGGCGCCATAGAGGGAGAGCTCTGTGTGAAATCCCGCGCACGCCTCAATGCTAGGTTTGACGACGAAAAGATCGGTTGCTGCATCACAAGCAATATGAAAATTGCAAGTGACGAGATCGTGCCCTACGGGACACGCTGGATGTACCTCTGTGTGCTCAATGCGGACACTCAGGCCTAGGGCCTTTGTGTCGGGATCACCACTCGCGATGCTACCAGCGGAGCGACTAGGCGGGACCAGACACTCGCTGCGCTCCGGAGTCAAATGGTCGAAGACAACCGCCAGGCTCAAGGGAGTAACCCAGGCTCGAGGGGCGCATCTTAGGCTTAGTAACGGGCACAATCGCAGCTGGGGAGGGCTAAGGCATGGGAGCCGGTGATGCCGTGCGAGAAGATGTGGGTGTGGGCGACACGAGGCTCGGTGTGACAGTAGGAGCAGGTGAGGCATGGCCACGCACCGAGGCATGAGTGCCGACGAACACAGGTATGGTCACAGGAGTACGCACAGGAACAACATCATGGGTACCTGTGGGGTGCAAGGGGACAGGGGTAGAAGCCGGCGGTGCTGGAGAGATCTTCGGACCGACAGCGATGATCGCTGTCTCTTCCACTCCTACAGTCGTGAGTGGGGACCCTAGCACTAAGGCCCTCGGTCTGACCACTTCGGCTATCACTACAGACCTTCATCCTGGCTTTGCACTGGGCTACGTCATGCTTCATCACGAGCACAGGCATGCTGTCATGGCTGCACTCGCACGTATCCCACCCAAAGCGCGAGATGCACACGCTCTCTTAGTCCGCTCCATAGCACGCCTGGAGGACCCAGCTATCCTACGCGAGGGTCGAGCCTCCCCTGAGGCGACACATTGGGATGCTGCTTACACTGACGAGCTTGTTGCCATCGAGTAGCACCACGTGTATGACCTTGTTGACCTCCCTCCAGGCAGGAAGGCCATCGATGCCAAGTGGGTCTTTCGACGCAAAGAGAAGCCCGACGGTTCCTTGGACAAGTACAAGGCCCGCCTCATAGCCAAGGGGTTTGCTCAGGTCCCTGGGGTTGATTACGACAAGATCTTTGCCCTAGTTGGCCGGTTCTCCACAAGCAGGGCATGATTAAGCCTGGTTGCCCAGCATGGGTGGGAGCTGCATCAGATGGACATGAGTAACGCCTTCCTCCATGGTTCACTGGAGGGTGAGGAGCTCTACATGGTGCAGCCTCCAGGCTTCGATGATGACATTGGGAGAGTTTGGCGTTTGCGGAAGGCCCTCTACGGCTTGAAGCAGGCGCCTCAATGCTGGAATCAGGAATTCAGCAGCATGCTCCTTCGCGGCGGCCTTCAGCGTACCTCCGCTGACCCCGCATTGTTCGTCAGCCTGCGAGGCCAAACCCTCACCACTATCCTGGTATACATTGACGATCTCCTGATTGCGTTGCCTGACATGGGTGCCATCCAGCGTGTCAATGTCTTACTGCACACTGCCTATCAGATGAAGGATCTGGGGTCTACCCGAGTCTTCCAGGAGCTCCAGCATGATCGCTCCCAACGCAATTTGCACGTCCACCAGTGTGAACCGAGGGGCGCCCGGCGTGACGGTCACACGCCGAGCCCTTGGGATAAACCTCCCACCCTCGACCCCTTGGTGTGTGGGCCAACCCTTGAGTTATCGCACGACCCTCTCCTAGCAGCAAGGCCGCTGCTAGTGACCGAGGTTCCCGCCGTGCGACTCTCCCGGCGGCGTTTGCACCAAGGTGCGCTACGGAAGACTTGTAGGATCGAATGGACGTGTGCACGGCAATGCTTGGAGCACAAGGAGAGTTGGGCAAGGAATGAATCATTTAGACTTGATAGATCAGTACAAGGCAATGTACATAGTCTCTGGGTAAGATTGGCATGCCTAGATCGATCCCTAGGCTTCCTTATGTACCAGCCCCTATGGGGCAGCCGAAATCCACTCAGCACTCCGACGCCCTTTATCGAGGCACACTCATGCAAATAACACATGCATAATGTAGTACGCGCTGAGAGATTTCCAACGCACCAAAGAACGCCTCAATCCGTGAAGAAACGGCTAAGTTATGGCCGTTTGAGTGCTCCACGCGTGACGGCCGCTGGCAGCACCGCCAGCGGAGGTCACGGCCGCCCGAAGCGCCCTTGCTTGCGAATGCAGCTCCAGCCGCTATCCCAAAGCGCCCATGGACCCCAATGAACCTTGCCTCATTGGCTAAACGTCCATCCAGGGGCGCTTCGGCTGCAGTGGACGAGAAAGTCGCTCCGCCGTGCTCGGGGTCGAACCGGTACGTCTCCTGTTTTCTGGAGGTGCGCCTCCCACCTTTGCACGGCCGTATCTTTCTCGTCCCTGCACCAAATGACCCGGTTCTTAGGTCGATTTCGCACGGTTTTTCATGTAGAATACAATGGAAGCATCAAAGCATGCATCTGACCTCATCATGATGATGTAATCACCGCCTCGACCGGCGGCTCCAATAACATGACCCCCCCCTCCGAGGGCGCACCGTCCCGGTGCGCTCCTGGTACGCTCGGAGGACCGTGTTGACAGCACCGCCCCTGTGGAAATCGGTTTCGGGGACCCAGCAGTTGTGCTCAGGCCCATAGCCGAGCCATTGCACCAGGTATTGCCACCCGTTACCGCGCCGACGGTGCCCGAGAATCTTCTCCACCACATACTCCTCTTCACCCTCCACCAAGACCGGTGGGGGAGGGGCCTGTCCCCGCGCCGCGAACTGCGCATCCGGCTCCTTGTAGGCCTTGAGAAGAGAAGCGTGGAATACGGAATGGATCCCATATTGGTCCGGCAGCTCCAACTCGTAGCTCACCGCGGACCGCTTCTCCTTGACCGGAAAAGGGCCCACCCACCGTGGCTTGAGCTTGTCGCTGCCTACCCCCGCCAGCTGCAGGTTCCGCGAGCTCAACAGCACCTGTTGTCCCACCGAGAACTCCTCGGCTGTCCGGTGCTTGTTTGCTTGCCGCTTCATCTGCTGCTGTGCCTTGTGTAGCGCCTCGCGGACACCGCGCCACACCTCTTTGAAGTCACTTGTAAACTGCTACACCGCGGGTAGGTCCGACCCCGTTGCCATGTCTGAGGGACATGCCGGCTGCACCCCATACACTACCTCAAAGGGGACCGTCCCGTAGAGGCATGCACTGCTGAGTTGTAGGCAAACTCAGCCACCGGGAGCTTGCATTCCCATCCCTCGCCATCTGGCTCCAAAATCCCCCGCAGTAGCTGCTCCATGGTCTGATTGGTGCGTTCAGTTTGGCCATCCGTTTGGGGATGGTAGGCCGATGAAAGAGCCACACGGGTGCCTAGCTTCTTGAAGAGTTCCTCCCAAAACCGAGAGGTGAAGCGCGGGTCGCGGTCCGAGACCATGCACTTCGGCACCCCGTGCAGTTTGATGACGTGTTGCAAGAGGAGTTGAGCCGTCTCTGCTGCCGTGACCTTCTCCGCACATGGAATAAAGTGTGCCATTTTGCTGAACCGGTCCACCACCACCAGCACCATGGTGTTGCCCGTTGCATTCCGTGGAAGACCCCCCACAAAATCAAGTGAGATATCCGCCCACGGACGTTCCGGCACCGGTAGCGGCTGCAGCTCCCCTGGTGCCCGTGTCCTCCGTGACTTGATTCTTTGGCACGTGTCACAGCTGCTCACGTACTCCTTACAATCTGCTCCCATCGTCGCCCACCAATATTGGCGCGCAAGCGTCTTGAAGGTCTTATCATGGCCAAAATGACCACTGTAGTGCGAGTCATGCGCCTCTTCCAACAGCGCTTGCCGCAATGACGGACTCCGCGGCACCACAATCTGGTTCCCCTTCTCACGCCGCCAATACTGGCCGTCCCACTTGCACCCCTTCACCGTACTTCCGGCAAAGTCCTTGTCCTCCGCATACCCGTGTGCAAACAGGCTGCGGATGATTGTTGATCCCGCCAGCACCGTGATGGCATGCACGCCCAAGTCCGGGCGACGCGAAAGCGGGTCCGCTGGATTGATCCTCCCTGGTTTGTACTGGATCTCGTAGTCGAAGCCGCCCTCCAGCAGCTCCATCCACCGTGCTTGACGACGAGTCAGGTTCGGCTGCGACTAGAGGTACTTGAGCGCGTAGTGGTCCGTGTGCACCACACACCGCCGCGCCTCAAGGTAGCACCTCCATTGCTTGAAGGCCTGGACCACCGCGAGCATCTCCTTCTCGTGGATCGGGTAGTTGAGCTCAGCCCCTTTCAGCTTCTTGGAGTAGTACGCAATGGGCTGCAACCCCTTCCCTTGGTCGTGCATCAGCACCCCGCCGATCGCATAGTCGCTTGCGTCCGTCGCCAACACGTACTCCTTGCTCGTGTCCGGATGCACCAACACCGGGGCTTGACACATGGCAGCCTTCATTGCACCGAAGGCTTGCCCCTCCTTTGCACCCCACTCCCATTGGCACCCTTTCTTGAGCAAGTCTGTCAAGGGTGCTCCCATTGCCGCGTGCCCCCGGATAAACCTCCGGTAGTAGTTCGTAAAACCCAGAAAAACCTGGATGTCACGCACGCACGACGGCTCTGGCCACTCCTGCACTGCTTCCACCTTTTTTGGGTCCATGCGGATTCCCCTCCCGCTGACAATGTGCCCGAGGAACTCCACCTCCTGCTTGGCGAATTCACACTTGCTGAGCTTGGCAAACAGCCGCTCCTTTCTCAGCACTTCCATCACTGTCCACAGGTGCTCTTGGTGCTCCTCCATCGTTCCCGAGTAGACAAGGATGTCGTCAAGGAAGACGACCACGAACTGGTCCAAGTAGGGGTGGAACACCCGGTTCATCAACGCCATGAACGTAGCAAGAGCATTCGTTAGCCCAAAAGGCATCACGAGATACTCGAAGTGTCCATAGCGCGTCCGAAACGCGGTCTTTTCCACATCCTCCTCCGCAATGCGGATTTGGTGGTACCCCGACCTTAGGTCCAGTTTGCTAAAGACGCGTGCGCCTCGTAGCTGGTCGAACAGCTCCTGGGCCCGCGGCAACGGGTAGCGGTTCTTCACCGTGATGTTGTTGAGCGCCCGGTAGTCCACGCACATCCGCAGCTCCCCTGATTTCTTCTTGACGAACAGCACCGGTGCCGCGTACGGAGACACCGACGGTCGAATGAAGCCTTGGTCCACCAATTCCCCTAACTGCTTCTTGAGCTCCGCAAGCTCCGCGTCGCTCATGCGGTTGTAAGACCGCACTGTTGGTGACGAACCTGGCACCACCTCGATCTTGTGGTCGATGTCACGCCGCGGTGGCAGCCCCTTTGGCAATTTGTCTGGAAAAACGTCCCCGAACTCCTTGAGCACCTCCCCAACACCGGGAGGCAACTCTGGAGCCCACGCGCCTTCCACCGACTGCCCCTCCGCTGCTTCAACCGCTGTAATCTGCTGCTCTGCTGCTTGTTGTGGACGCACCCATGCCAAGTAAACCTGGTCACCCTTGCGCTCGCACCGCTTCAGCTGCTGCAAGTTGATGACGCGAAGCTGCTTCCCCGCTTCCGCCACTTCCCACTCCTTCTCCTCACCCCGCCACAAGGGCAAAGTGATGTTTTTCCCGCCCGCCTTTACGACCACCCGGTTGCACCTCCAATCTACCTCCGGGTTCCAAACGTGCAACCAATCCCGGCCGATCAAGCAATCGTAGTCATCCATAGGGCAAGTGTGGAACTCCATGTTGCACACCAACTCACCCATATGGACTTTGTGCTTGACGAGAGGCCTGTCGCACTCCACCACTCCGGACACCTGCCGCGTCTTGGCCGACGCCCCCGGCTGCCGTGCGAGCTCCAACCTCGTCGCCAACCTGTCATTGAAGAAGCTATGGCTTGCGCCGCCGTCTAGCAGTCCGCGTAGCTTCCTCCGACCCTTGAAATTCCCCTCCGGAATCTCAAGAACCAGCTCCAAGATGATCCCTGGAAACTGCCGGGTCTCACCCTCATTCCGCAAGAGCACTTGAGGCAGCTCCTTAATCGGCAAAAGCCTTTCAGGGCTGGTGCTGTCCTTTGCGGACGAAAGACTTGCAGCAGTAGGTCGTCCCCTCCTCACTACTGCTGCCCGTTTCCCCGCTGTGCCTTGCGCTTGGGGCAATCCCGCTTGCGATGACCCTCCTCACCACACCCCAGCACTTGCCTCTCGGTCCCTGTTGCCCGCCCGCACCCCGCTGCCCGGCTTGGATTGCATCCACCTCCATGGGCACAGCCTGACCCGGCTGCTCCACCCGTGGCTGTGTTGCATAGCTGGTCCGGCGCGCATTGTAGCTTACCGCGTCGATGCGCTCCGCCGCCGAGACCAACTCCGCAAAGGTCCGCAACCCGAGCACCGCGAGTTCGCGTTGGACATGCGGCTTCAGGCCGTCATGGTAGCGGTCGTACGCCTCCGCGTCTGAGAGGTCGTCAATCTGCGCCGCCAAGGCCATGAAGCGTGTAGTGTAGTCCTGGACCGATCCGCCTTGCTTGACGTGCTTGATCTTATCACGTGCGACCCGGCTGCCGTTGAGGAGGTCGAAACGTGNCCCAGCGGTAGACTCAACAGTGGCTGAAGCCGTGCCCCGGCCCCCAGCCCGTCCGGCAATCCAGCGGCGTTCCGCCGGCACAATGCCGACCACCACTGCAACGCCATTCCCCGGAGTAGCGTAGGTGCATACTCCAGCCTTGTGGCATCTTCTCCCACGGGAACGCCCAACGCCGTGAAGTACGAGTTCACCGTACAGAGCCACTCACGCGCACTGCCCTTGCCAGTGTAGAACTCCGGCTCCTTCGGCTTGGGCCGCCGAAAGGCAGGTGCGGATGCCAATGCAACACCCCCCAACGCACTGCTCCCTTGGCCGACGTACCTCGCCTCAACCTCCGCGCGTAGCTGCTGGTTCTCTTGACGCAACTCGTCAAGAGCACGCCGGATCTCCTCCATGAGGTAGGCCTCGTCATATGCCGCTGCCGCCATGGTTCCGGTTGTGACGAAAAAATTCTGGCCAAACGCAGTTGTGGCAGATCTGCTGCCTCCCTTGGGACCGCGCAAAGTCGAGCAAACGTCCACGTGCTCTGATACCAAATGTGAACCGAGGGGCGCCCGGCGTGACGGTCACACGCCGAGCCCTTGGGATAAACCTCCCACCCTCGACCCCTTGGTGTGTGGGCCAACCCTTGAGTTATCGCACGACCCTCTCCTAGCAGCAAGGCCGCTGCTAGTGACCGAGGTTCCCGCCGTGCGACTCTCCCGGCGGCGTTTGCACCAAGGTGCGCTGCGGAAGACTTGTAGGATCGAATGGACGTGTGCACGGCAATGATTGGAGCATAAGGAGAGTTGGGCAAGGAATGAATCCTTTAGAATTGATAGATCAGTACAAGACAATGTACATAGTCTCTGGGTAAGATTGGCATGCCTAGATCGATCCCTAGGCTTCCTTATGTACCAGCCCCTATGGGGCAGCCGAAATCCACTCAGCACTCCGACGCCCTTTATCGAGGCGCACTCATTCAAATAATATATGCATCATGTAGTACGCGCTGAGAGCTTTCCAACGCACCAAAGAATGCCTCAATCCGTGAAGAAACGGCTAAGTTATGGCCGTTTGAGTGCTCCACGCGTGACGGCCGCTGGCAGCACCGCCAGCGGAGGTCACGGCCGCCCGAAGCGCCCTTGCTTGCGAATGCAGCTCCAGCCGCTATCCCGAAGCGCCCATGGACCCCAATGAACCTTGCCTCATTGGCTAAACGTCCATCCAGGGGTGCTTCGGCTGCAGTGGACGAGAAAGTCGCTCCGCCGTGCTCGGGGTGGAACCGGTACGTCTCCTGTTTTCTGGAGGTGCGCCTCCCACCTTTGCACGGCCGTATCTTTCTCGTCCCTGCACCAAATGACCCGGTTCTTGGGTCGATTTCACACGGTTTTTCATGTAGAATACAATGAAAGCATCAAAGCATGCATCTGACCTCATCATGATGACGTAATCACCGCCTCGACCGGCGGCTCCAATAACAACCAGGCTGCCTATGTATAGACCCTGTCCACTCGCTTCGCCAAGGACCTGCCCCTCGTGCTCGGCACATTTTCACCCATGTCTCTTGATGGCCAGGTGAAGCTGAAGAGTGCTGACCCCGCCGTTGTGGGGGAGCCAGTTGAGATGACCACATATCTGTGAGTTTTTGGGTCACTGATGTTCCTGGCGACGATTACGCGCCCAGACATCGCGTTCGCCGTCAACCTCCTGGCCTAGTTTTCTTAGGAGCCGCGTTGCCTCCACTTTGAGGCTGCAATTTGAGTACTGTGCTACGTTGTCTCCACTCCTCGGCGATGTCTCATATTATGCTGCCAACCATCTGTTGTCGCGGTGGGCTACAAAGGCAATGACTGGGCCGACAGTCCAGACGGCAAGAGTCGCACATGCTAGTACTTTTTGATCGGCGGCACGGCTGTGTCCCGGCATAGTGGCAAGCAGGGGTACATTGCACGCAGCACTGTTGAGGGTGAGTACGTGGCCCTTGGCTCTGGCGCGTGTGAGAGTGTGTGGTTGCGTCGTCTGTTGTCCGAGTTGCGTCAGTCTATCGCATCCATCACGTTGCATTGTGACAATGAGAGTGTCATGGCCATCGCCGACAATGACGGCGTGCATCACACATGCATAAAGCACATCAACATTGAGTATCACTATGTGCATTCACTGTTGCATGACGGCATCAATAGTGTTGCGTGGGTTCAGACAGCACGGCAGTTTACTGACATCTTGTCCAAGACACTGAAGCGAGACTCGTTCAAGAAGGCTGTGAGTTCGGTTGGCGTGCGTCTGTGAGTGACTCTCCTTGTCCCAGCCCGCGTCTCTGCGTGCCCTGGGGGAGTCTGGTTGTTGACTGTGTCTCTGCGTGCCCATGTGCACTACTCTTGTGATTCATGGAGGAGTGTTGGTTTTTGCACACCTTTCATTGAGCTCTGTTGTGTCCTCCCGACTTGTGTACATCAGCGTGCAGATGACTGATGGCGAGACTCGACGCTGTTGGAGTGTCGTCCGGTGGAGCCGACACACACTGAGGCCTATTCGTAGTTCGCTGGAGCCTCCTCCCATCGGCAACGTGCTCAGCTCCATCGCCAGCCCTCCTCGGCGGTCAGGCCGCCGGCGGTCACTGCCACCGCAGTTGCTGTTTGCATGTTCCCAACGCTGGTTCTCACTGTGTCCTTGCGCCTGCAGCTTTGCAATTCGAATAATCCCTAACTCCTCCCAACAGAAGGCTCTCCCAACAAGTCCAGGCAAACCTGAGCTAGCTGTAGCAAGCTAGAGCAAGCTAAAAAAAGCCATAGGAACGAACACCCTAGAGCAGGCCCAAACAAACACATGCAACAGGAGAAAGCCCAAGAAAGTCCATGCAAGCGCTTGTGCAAGGAGCAAGAATGGGTGCAATAAAAGATACACACACGCACACTGCCTTGAACAAATGGATTGAATATGAATAAATATCTTGTACAGGCAAGATTTCTCGCTAGGAGCTGAGCATGATCAGCCAGATTATGTTGCCGACACGAGAAGACCTTGTGCAACCATCAAAGCTTGCCTAGCATGAAATGCCAGCACTAGACCCATGAATGTAGACGACGAAGGCATCAGCAGATGCGGGAGCGGCAGCGGCTGCGGGGACGGCAGCAGCGGTGGCTGCGACGGCAGTGGCAGCGGAAGCGGCGGCGGCAATGGCAACAGGCGGTGCGGCAGCAGCGGCGGGGGCGGAGTTGGAACAGGAACAAAAGCAGCAACGACAAAAGGACAGGTAAAGGTGCAGCGGATAGTGCCGCTGCGCCACACAGCTGCGTGGGAGCTGCTCCCACCCAGCTTTGACGGTCCGAAGACCCCCAAGGTGCTGGGCCCTTACAGCATTAACGGAGCTGCCACGTCCACAGCCTTAGGGCAGCTAGGAACCCCGAGACAGCAAGTCTGTCAAGCACCTCCCAATATCAAGGCCATTGGGGGCCTGCAGCGGCAAGGCCCGCTGCGTACCATATGTGCAAGTGCAGTGACGTGATTGGTGCCGTTGCCGGCGGGTATTGAAC